>PVKC010007235.1:0-29823 GCA_004027635.1 Crocidura indochinensis
ACATTGCCTATAATAAAGATATACTATAGAATTCTGTGATAAGGAGATTACTTGATATCTTAAGATGTGTCATTTATCTTTTATAGAAGAGAAGCGGAAAGCTAAACAAGAGGAATGAAAAATCCTAACCTATTTCTTTTTCATTGTAACAGGATATATAAAGCAAGGTCATTTTCATCCAGTTTAAGTAAACATTTTACAATTTCCAAAGTTCTATGTTGATTTTCAGAAACTTATAGTTTGTACCTCAAACAGGTACAAAACTTTCCTGGAAAAACTTCAAAGAATTAAACTTGTCACTTGCTTCTCTGTTAACTGTTTATTAATTTTTTCTTCATAGAAAAGCATTTATTAACTGATTGCATTGGAATTGATAGTAAGTGCTATACTAAAATGTTTCCTCTTGGTGAGTAGATGAATAATTCTTATGTTCTTATGAGAATTGTAGCAACAGATTTCTGTGGGGCTATATGGAGAAAATATAGTAGAGTCAGAGAGTTTTTCCAACTAACTAAACCCCATTCTCACTACTTGATAGTTATATGTGTTATCTTGGACTTAATGTCTCTTGAAATGAAAATACTGGAAAAGGAGCTATAGTGATTCAAAATAGTGTGAAAACTTCTGATAGAGCATTTCCTTAGCAATGAACCTGTTATTTGGCCTACTCATGAGACCAAGCTTAAAGGATTGAGTTCCTATTGATTAATTCTTGAGTGATTTTGGCTGGACACATTCACCCATTTTCCCACAGTATCTCTGTCAGTATTTTTGCAAGTTCCCAAAACTACAGCATTGAACTGGAACTAAGAAACAAGCTTCAACAACTTCACACTTCTCAACAGGGTTCTGCACTGTTGATTCTGAGGTGGTGACTTATGTGGGAAACATGATTAATACTCCATCAGGATTGGGTTCCACTGATGCTTGTTCAAAGGCAAAAGCGGTGATGACAAAAGGGAAGAATATAAGGATTTTTGGGGAACTGTGATAGTGGAAACTCTAAGGATGTAAAGGATTTTACTCCACTCTTTTATAGAAGAGTGGATGAAGCACAACAGAGGTGTTCATATCTACAACTAAACTCTCCTCAATATAAAATAATATTAACAGGAATTAGAAAGATAGCATAGTATGTACAAGGAAATTTTCTTTGTTTATGGCTTACTCAGATCAGTGCTCAAGCACCCTAAATGGTTCTTCAAGACTGCCAAGAGTTATCCCTGAGCACAGAGCCAGAAGCAAGCCCTGAATACTTCCAGGTAAGGCCCTTTCTCCAAAATACAAAGATTAACAGAAATAAAAATTACACGGGATATTTACAGGTGCATGGAAGTCTCCTTTCTTGAAAAGTGACTAAAATACTAAAGTAGTGTCTGCAACAATATTTGTGTATTTTTCAGACTAAGATCCAGTAAATGTTCTTTATATAACTGAAATCCAGCTACAGTCATGTTTGTAATCAAAATGTTTAAATAAAGATATAAAAAATAAAATCCTGAAGTAGTGTCTGCAACAGTGTTTGTGTATTTTTCAGACTAAGGTCCAGTAAATAGATGATGAATTGGCCAAGCAGGCTTGCATTAAAGACAGTCAGTAGTGAAGAAGTAACTAGGAGAATATGTGTTTGGTTAACCTGACTTCTGAATTGTTGAGACAGAATTCTTGGCCCCCTATTCCCTGTGTCTGTTAATAAGACACTATCCTTGTATAAGGAGGGGACCTTTCACAGGAGAGATTTATGACTTGTCTCAGGGAAAGAGAATTCATGTGGGGAAGAGTCAGAGCAATCTTCCTGCCTTTGCTATTTGTGAAAAAAAACAAAAACAAAAACAAAAAACATAGCATTCAACTTCAGGTATTTTCTATACTATAACGCATTATATTTAAGTCCAGAAATCCAAAATATAAAAATGTATCCAATTTAAGCTTGCTCATATAAAAATGTGTTTATTAACACATATAACAATGTTAAAATCAGCTCTAACGGAAGAAGCAAAAGGACAAATAAACCAAACGTGATAGGAAAATGCCCCCAAAGGGCTAGAGCATGATTTGCCTGTGGGAAATGGTCAGTGTAATTTCCAAAACAACAAATAAGGGACCAGAGTGACCATACAGTGGGTAGGGCATTTGCCTTACACATGACAGACTGATTGTAAATCTCTATATTTTATTTTCATATAATGACATTTAAATGAGACCATAACAATTTGTGAGAGGGACCAATCAATTCTCTGAAATTAGAATTAGCTGTTTGACTTAAAAGATTAACTCACAGGTTAGACTAGAGTGATATTACAGTAGGGAGGATGCAAGGGATGCTTGCCTTGTACATGGCCAATTCAGGTTCAATCCCTGAGTTTCCATATAGTTCCCCAAGCATCGCCAAAAGTAACCCCTAAATAGTGCTGGTATGGCCCAAAATAAAAAAAAAAATCAACCTATAAGTGCTAGATTTTTCACACATGGAGGAATCCCCAATAACCCTATGTCTTTTCTTAAAAGACCTTCAATTTACTTCTAGTTCAAACAAAATACTTGTAAATATGTTTCATATTGGCATATAGCTTGTTTATACCAAGAGGAGACACAGTTTTGAGTTATGTGTTTTCTACTGCTGTATCTGGGATTTGATATCAAAGCATCTAAATTTCTCTGGTTGAATTAAAAGAATCGGTTGCTTAAGATGCCTTTATCACAAGGTTGGATCAAAGCTCTACAGAAACAAATAATAAAAATCTGCCTCAAATGATCCTAGTAATTCAGCTTTAGATTTGATTCTCAAGCCGTTAGCTTTAGATTTTATTCTCAAGCCTTCATCCAATATAACGTCTTATAAAGACCTTCATAAACAATACTTATTCAATCTTTAGCACTAAATCCTCTTTCTGTACAAGACCATATCCAGGCTGAAGTCAAATGTATTATATTTAGACATCTCCACCATTGCTCTTTACTTTCCTGTTTCCTACACTCCCTTGAGTAGAAGAGACATAACAAAACTCTTCCTTGTGTCATAAAATGTGCGTCCCTTATGCAGGCAACTAGTGATCAAGAATTTCCTATCATTTTTGCAAGTATTAATTGAATTGGCATCTTTTAGTTGTTTTATTATTATCACCAGTTATTTCAAATGGCTAAGAAGCTGCACACCGTGGTTTTCTTCTAATGTTTTGTAGTTATTTCAGATAAGGGGGGTTATGTAAAATAACTTGCAACTAAGTAGAATTCTACTTCTAGGGATATCAGAGGTTTAAACAGTGCCTCAAAGACAATAGTCACCTTTACCATTGTCCTAACTTTTTGGAAGGTAGGTTGGCAAAGGATTGTCCTATGCAAGTAAAGTAGAGCATCAAAATATTAGTCTAAAGCATCTAGTATTATCACCTCATGTACAGGGCAGGCTTCCATTTTACTACTGAAGCAAAAAGAAATGCAACTTCTGCTAAATCTTTAGAATTAAAAGAAATGCAGATTACTACAATTATTTCACACCTGACTCCTAAAATATAGTAAGAGGTGTTACAGAAGATAATAGAAATGTAGGAAAATAATGTGCCTGCACTCTGAATTCTTAGAGATAACATTCCTGAGCCAAATAGGAAAAGTCTGTAAAAGATTTAACAAGGTCTAAATTTTATTTCCCAAAGGTTCAATTCCATTTGTTTAAAAAAAAATAACTTGATCCACAACATAATTATGTTTATAGGAATATTTATTTTTGCTGATCCTGGTAGAGTAATCAGAAACTGTAAAATCAAATTCTAATGGTATATAACTGATGATGGCAGCACATGTAATATGGCCTCCTTATTCAAGCTAATTTTACTACATGTCTCAAATAGAAACTGCTCCTCCACAAGTAGAAACCTGAAAATGTCCTTTTCAGTGAGTTGTCACATCTGTTGGTCTTTTCCATTTTGTGTGTATCAGTATGCAGATTTTAGTGGGGGATCTGGTCTTTACCTAATTATCTAGAAAACTAGAAAAACTCTGATTGTTTTCAGACTCAAGGAATACCTAACCCAACAGTTCAATTGGATGGCTGGATGCTAAGGGCCTGCAGTTCTAAAGCCACTAGTATGTCACAGTAGTGTTCAGAGGTCGCAAGAACCGCACTTGACTGTGTTGAGAAATATGTGGTGCCAGGGTGCTCCATTCCTTTCACTTCAGTCTCTAAAAGTTCTATTTCTTTATAAGCATTTTTCCAACTAATAACTCGAACCATTTATACTCAACCTGATGTTAATTGCTAATATGTTAGAATTTGAATACATGTAATGAAATTGTTGATGCATATCATGAAGTTCAACTGAAACTACATTCTTGGCCTTGTCGGAATTTTTTTTTAATTGGTCTATTGGGCTAAAAAGTTAACTGAACAGATTGAGTACATGCTTTACATGTGACACTTGGAGTTGCATTGCTCTACCAGTCTTACATGATCCCTCAATGATCATCCAAAGAGGCCTCTAAGCACAGAGTAAGCAAAAAATCCAGAGTTCCATCAGGTATGACTCCAAAATGAAACAAAATAATATAAAAATAAAATAGTATCCTTCTTTTTCACATAATATCTTCATTATTTAGTGTCTCCAGTTCCTCAAAGGCTTTTATAATTTAGGGGCATGAAGGTATAAGTAATTGGTCACACATATGTGTGTTGTGTTAACATTTGTGTCTCTGAGGAAAAAATTAATGAAGCAAGATTCATTTCTTTAAGACATGATCTATTGTCAGTTTCGCAGAAATAATGTTAGGTAATGTGACTAGAGTCAAAAGTTTTCTGTTGGTTGACTCAGCAGGCTTTAGATCATTGGTGAAATGCCCAAGTTAAATAACCATTTTATTGAAATACATGAGATTAGGAATTTGGCAAATCTACAACTTCAACAGCATGACATTCTCATGTACATAAAAGAGACAGAACAAAAAGATGCATGTAGTTGGCTTTCCATCCAAAGCACAATTTTAGACTCAAGTGGAAGTATAGTCACTGCTTTCCCAGAGATAAAAGAAGACATCAGCTCACCCACCTCAATGGAGTCATTGTTTAGTAACCACAGATACAACCACCACCTAACTTATAAACTCAATGCCAAGAGAGGAATGAAAAAAGTTCTGGCCCAGGAAAACAGATGTATATAGCTTCTTATTTTAATTTAATTTTACTTTGTCTTGGTTGATTTACAGACTCTAACACTATCATTAATGAATAGTCTGTCTTTCCAAAACTCGCTGGTAAATTGGTGATAGCTGTGAAGTAGCTTAAATAACTTCTTTGAAATATCTAGAATAGCACTTTTAAGCATTTTTTAGTTGTTTGAATGGCTAATATCCAGAAATCCAAGATTCTGCCCGAATGCCCAATGTACTATAGTAATTATTCCCAAATAAAAATTGCATGACAAAATCGTTACTAGAAGTATACAAATAATACATTATGTCCCTCATTCCCAACATGGAGGTGGTACTTGGAAATTTCTGTACTGTTGGCATTTAAAGGGTTTGATGAAAGATTTGTAATCATGGTGCTTAAATAAAAACATTAACATTTTAATGTTATTAAAAAGGTTTGACTAAAATTTATTAATTAGTTTAATTTAGTTTTTATAATTTGAGGTAATTACATTCAAATAAAATTAATTGTGCTCACTAATTGCTTTCATCTACTTTATTTGAGTTTATTTTATTGTTTCTATTTAGCTATTAAATTGAATTAATGGAAAAATTTAAAAATCAATGACCTTTTTTAAACCAATAATAATAGGGAAGAAATGAACATTAAGAAAACAACCCGGGGCCAGGCAGTGGCGCTGGAGGTAAGGTGCCTGCCTTGCCTGTGCTAACCTAGGACAGACTGCGGTTCGATCTCCCGGTTCCCCATATGGCACCCCCGTGCCTGCCAGGAGCGACTTCTGAACGCATAGCCAGGAGTAACCCCTGAGCGTCACCGGGTGTGGCCCAAAAACCAAAAAAAAAAAAAGAAAACAACCTCATTTACATTAGTGTCACACAAACTCAAATATCTTGGAGTCAACTTGACCAAAAATGTGAAAGACCTATAGAAAGAAAACTATAAAATCCTGCTCCAAGAAATAAGAGAGGACACATGGAAATGTAAACACATACCCTGCTCATTGATTGGCAGTATTAACATCATTAAAATGGCAATACTCCCAAAGCATTATACAGATTTAATGTGATCCCTCTAGAGATCCCCACGACATTCTTCAAAGAAATGGATCAAACACTTATGAAGTTCATCTGGAACAATAAATACCCTCGAATAGCTAAAGCAATCCTTAAAAAAGGGAATAGGGGAGGCAATACTTTCCCCAACTTTAAACTTTACTACAAAGCAATAGTTATCAAAATAGCATGGTATTGGAATAAAGGCAGACCCTGAGATCAGTGGAATAGGCTTGAGTACATACAATCACCTAATTTTTGATGAAGGACCAAGAAATCCTAAATGGAGCAAGGAAAGCCTCTTCAACAAGTAGTGCTGGCACAATTGGTTAGCCACTTGCAAAAAAAGAGAACTCAGACCCCAGCTAGCATCATGTACGAAGGTAAAATCCAAATGGATTAAAGATTAGATATCAGACCTGTAACTATAAGGTATATAGAACAACACGTAGGTATAACACTCCACGACATTGAGACTAAAGGAATCTTCAGGGAGGAAACTGCACTCTCCAAACAAATAGAAGAAGAGATAAACAGATGGGAATATATTAAGCTGAGAAGCTTCTGCACCTCAAAGGAAATAGTGCCCAGGATACAAGAGCCACCCACTGAGTGGAGGAAAGTATTCACCCAATACCCATTAGATGAGGGGCTAAGATCCAAAATATACAAGGCACTGACAGAACTTTACAAGAAAAAAAGATCTAATTCCATCAAAAAATGGGGAGAAGAAATGTACAGACATTTTGTCAAAGAAGAAATACAAACGGCCAAAAGGCATATGAAAAAATGCTCCACATCACTAATCACTGGGGAGATGCAAATCAAAACAACTATGAGGTACCATCTCACACCACAGAGACTGGTGCACATCACAAAGAATGAGAACAAGCAGTGCTGGCAGGAACGTGGAGAAAAATGAACTCTTAGTTAATGCTGGTGGGAATTCCATCTAGTTCAACCATAATGAAAAGCAATATAGAGATTTCTCCAAAATTTGGAAATTTAGCTCCCATATGATCCAGTTATTTCACTCCTAGGGATATACCCTAGCAACACAAAATTACAATATAAAGATACTCTCATCATACCTATATTCATTGCAGAACGATTTGCAATAGCCATACTCTGGAAACAACCAAGATGCCCTTTAACAGATAACTGACTAAAAAATCTGTGGTACATATACAAAATGGAATACTATGCAGCCATCAGGAGAGATGAAGTCATGAAATTTTCCTATACATGGACATACATGAACTCTATTATGCTATGCTGAGTAAAATAAATTATGGGGAGAGAGACAGATGCAGAATAGTCTCTATCTATGGGTTTTAAGAAAAATAAAAGACATTTTTGCAAAAATTCTCAGAGACAAAAGAGAGGAGGACTGGAAGATCCAGCTCATGATATGAATCTCACCAAAGAGTGATGAATGCATTAGAGAAATAACTACATTGAGGACTATCATAACAAAGTGAATGAACCAGGGAAGTAGAAAGCCTGTCTAGAGTACAAGCGGGAGGGGGGAGGAGGGAGAGTTGGGACATTGGTGATGGGAATGTTGCACTGGTGAAGGGGGTATTCTTTACATGACTGAAACCCAACTACAATAATATATGTAATCAAGGTGTTTAAATAAAGATATTAATTAAAAATAAAGAATATTTGGAAGGGTATACTTAATAGTGTTCACGACTTATTCCCTTATTCCTTTCTCCTTTGTCAGTGTCTCCTTTTTGGCTGCATGCACTTATCCTTATTTTATACTGACTCCCAACTTAAAAGTGTTAACAGTTCTTTTATTTTATATTTGTTTGATTAAAATAGTACATAAAGCTGTAGATGCATTGAATGTGTATTTTCTCAAAATTTAAATTGAATATTATAGAATAATTTTGTATCTTACCAAAATTTAGATGTTTAATCCAAACCTCCAGTGTGTATTTGGAGCAAGGGCCTATGAAGAAGCAAAATAAAACTGTTATTCTTGCATCCAAATATGATAGTTCAGGTACTTATTTATTGGAGGAGTCTTCTATATCATATTACTCAGAGGTAATGGGAAGTTAGTCCTAGAAATGGATTATTTGATAATTAGGTTCAGTGGTTCTGAAGTCCACCACAGTATCCTGGAAAGCTAAGTGCTGTGAAGTCTCCAGGGCTGCTCTTGTTGTCTGATGAGATGAGACGAACATACCCTGGAGAGAATCAAATTCAGGGTCATGTGAATGTAAGCCATGTAGTCCAGTTCTTTGAGCCATCTTTCCAGAGTCTTGTTCAATTTGAACATAATTTTTCTTGAAGTACAATATATTCATAGGAAAAGGGGCTACCACAAGACATAGCTTAACAATCTTTCACAAAGTAATCATGCAACTATGACCCATGTCAAAGATTAGGAGAAGTTAGCAAGTTCTTTTCCCTGCTAACTAGCACTATTTCTCATCTCTGGTCCTAGAGCATCTTCTATTCTAATTTCTAACACCATAAATTAGTTGCACCTGTTTCTGAATTTTACATCAATTAATCACTTTAGATATATTTTTGTCAATCACTTTATATTGATGCTATTTATTGCCTAAAACTGCAGCTTGTTCACTATAGTTGCTTTATATTATGCCACTGCATGAATAAAATTAGGCATATTTATTCTGATGTTGGTAAGGTATTTCTATTATGAACTGTTTTTAGAAAGACTTCCGATAATTCTACCATGAATATGCTAATAGAGGAATTTACGGGTTGAATTTTCCTTGGCTATGTGCCAAGGAATTAAATGGTTGGATCAACTTTTATAGGGAGGTTAAAATATTTTCCAACAGAAATATTTTGTACATAGTCTCAATGTTTATCACTCTGGAAGTTAGGTAATTACCTCTTATAGTGATTTCAGTTTGTATTTTCTGAAGACACTCTAAAATTTGGCACATTTTAAATGCTTGTAGCCTCTTTGATAATCTCTTCAATACTATTTTTATCCAATTTTCTCTTTTGTCTATTAGATTAACTATGTTTTTCTTATTGATTTGTGTGTATGTATTTGTATGCATCAGAAACACAAGTCATTTTATCTGTTATTATTTTCTTTACGAATGTATTTTCTTACTCTGCAACTTTTGTTTTTATGTTAGTAGTGTATTTTGGTGAAGAAAGAATATTGAGCTGAATCTATTTCATTCAATCAATATTTTCTTTGTAGTTTCTAGTTGTATATATTGTTAAAAAATCTTCATCTACTATCAAAATATCTTTATTCCACTTATGTATTCTTGGCACTTTATCTTTTTGCATTCTATATGCAGACAGTGTGAGAGCAAGGTTACCTTTCATTTTTTCAATTGAATATCTAATCAGAAAGCAAAATTAACAGCACCATCATTTTCTCATTGCTGGTAATGCTCTATCATTGATGAATTATCTATATATGTGCTGCCTGTTTCCAGATATTCATATATTTAAATAGTCTTTCTTTGTCCTTATATTTAAAATAAGTTTATTATAAATTTAGAAATATGAAATAGAGATTAAGTCCCATGCCGTGCATACAATTGGCACTAGTTTAATCACTGGCATCATATTGTCCCCCAAATACCAGAAGGTGCAGAACTAAAGAGCCCCTAAACACTTCCAGGATAGTCAGATCATCTCAGAACTGCAGCCTAAGCAGCATTTCATTCTCAGGTCTTGACATTGATGTGCTGGCCTGGTTGGCTGAAAATTGCAGGGAGTAGGCCCTGTGTTTCCTGAACACCACTTGGGAAGCACATAAATAAACAAATTGTGGGTTAGAGTGATAGTACAAGCAGGGCTGACTCTTGCCTTCTACACCTTTGACCTGGGTTTAATCTCAGGCACCACAGCACCCTGTCCACTATATCAATCTCCTGAATAATTAATTTTATTATATAAATTTTTTTTTTTGGTTTTTGGGTCACACCTGGCAGTGCTCAGGGGTTATTCCTGGCTCCATGCTCAGAAATTGCTCCTGGCAGGCACGGGGGACCATATGGGGCACCGGGATTCGAACCGATGACCTTTTGCATGAAAGGCAAACGCCTTACCTCCATGCTATCTCCCGGACCCCAAATTTTATCATATAAATTTTTTACATCTGAATTAGTCATTATAATCTTTTAATCTTCAAATATCCTAAAATAAAATCTGTTTGTGATGTCTCATCACTGTATATAGTTGACTTTGGTTTTCTCTCATTACTATTATTATGCCATTTTAAAATCTCTACTTTTTAGTGTAATTGGCCTATAATCTTCTTTGACTATAATTTACATATCAAGTCTTAGAATATTTAAGCCTCCTTTAATAGTTTTAACGTTTGCAGCATTTTATTTTCTGGGAAAGCTTATGTAAGATTGCTGTTAATTCCTAGTATTTAACGAAATCACAAAATCCATAAGTAAAGTCATCAAAGGGCTATAGATATTTTTAATATTTAATCAATGATTACTTTTATTAAGTTAGGTATTTATTAATCTTTTATTTTCTATTGTGTCTTATTCTAAAAATTATACTATAAAATATATTGGTTTATATCTTTTTGTCTCTTTATTATCTATTACATAGGAGTGACCCTTAATTCTTGGTATTATTTTATACCAGTCTTTTCTTTTTCTTTAATAACCAGCATTACATGCAGGTTTTTAGCAATTTTATTAGATTTCCAAAGAGCAGCATTTTTATTCAAAGTATTTTATGTTTTTTTTTTCCTTTTATATGACTTTCACTTCCTCCTTTACACTTTGGAGCTTAATATATTTTTCTTTTTTTGCTTTGTTTGTTTGTTTGTTTCTTTGGGTCACAGCTGGTGATCCTCAGGGGTTACATCTATCTCTGCACATGGGAATTCCTTTGGTGCTTAGGGAACATATGGTATGATAGGGATCAAACCCAGTTCAGGAGCACACAGGCTCTCTCTGCTACACTCTCACTCTAGTCTCTGGAGTTTAATTTTCTTAAGATAGAATTGTCTTCACTGAGACTCAGTAATTTTAAAAAAAAATGAAGTGAAGACCTTTAAATTAAAAAATAGTATTAGTTGTACCCTAGAATTTTCAAAATATAATAAATCTATTTTTTTGCACTGCAAACTATTTCTAAATTCCATGTGATTTCCTTATGACCAATTTTATAAATATATTTATAAATACATTGCTTAATTTTAAGGCATATATAACTCAGATAATTTCTATGTACTTCTAAATTAATCATGCAGATAAAATAGTATGTTTTCTTATAATTTTATTTTATTTTGGCATTGGTGTGGGACCACACCTAGCCTTCTCAGGGATTACTCCTGGATATGCATCATGGGTCAGTACTGCCTGAATTTAGCCAATTGTGGTGCCAAGGATTGAGCCCCTATTGGTTAGGCCAGTGGTCGGCAAGCCGCTTGCGAGCCACATGCGGCTCTTTACACTTTTTGCTTTTTTTTTTTTTTTTTTGGTTTTTGGGTCACACCCGGCAATGCTCAGGGGTTACTCCTGGCTCCATGCTCAGAAATTGCTCCTGGCAGGGACGGGGGACCATATGGGACACCGGGATTCGAACTGATGACCTTTTGCATGAAAGGCAAACGCCTTACCTCCATGCTATCTCCCGGGCCCCTCTTTACACTTTTTAATGTGGCTCTTCTGTGTGCCTGGCGACACTCCAGGAGTCAGGACTCTGCTCCTAGCCTCTGTCAGTGCGCGCCCTGTGTGCATCCCCTGCAATAGGCTCCACACAGCTCTGACCAGAACCAAGGCCAATGTTCACATTAGTGCTTGTGACTTTGTCATTGTCAGGATGTAATTTTTTCCATATTGTAAGGCAAATTTTATGGAATTTAACGTTATAGATAAATAATATCGTTCTAAAGTTTTTGTTTTATTAGTTATGTTATTTGTATCCTCCTAACCTATGTGGATACTTGCATGTAGAATATTCTCAATAAAAACGTATTGAAACTAAAAAGAGTGTACCATCCAATGTATTTTCGGTTTTAAAAAAGTGGCTCTCAAAATAAATTTCAATCATGGTTTTGGTGAGCTTTGGCTCAGTTGAAGAAAAAGGTTGCCCACCACTGGGTTAGGCAACTGCATTAGCTACTGTACAATCATTTTTACACCTCTGATTAATTTTAGTAAATTAAAATACGTCAAGACATGGTTTTATACTCAACCTGCAAAAAATGTTTAGACTTGATAAAAACTCTAAAAAACAATGCATACTAAAGTATTAATCTCAATGAAATCATAATATGGATAGACCAATGAAATCATAATATGGATAGACCAATGAAATCATAATATGGATAGAACAATGTAGTCAAGTTCATTAATTGGGTTGTTAAAATCACTCTTGTGATGAGTGATTTTTTTTCTCTAATTATTATATATTGGAGAAATATATTAATTTTACTATGATTATGGGTTGACTGCTTTTTCTAATTTTCTAGTATTTTGTTGGCAGTATAAAAAACTTATTATAATCATTTATTTTTAATAATTTAGAATTGTTCTAACTTTAAGGTCATTTTTTTTTTAAATTAGTACCTCTTCTGGTAGAGGGTGGCCCAATTGGTTTTTGGACTAGTGGTGCACTAGAACTCTACTCATTAGTACATAATGAGTCATATGGTGCCAGTTATTAAACACAGTGGCTTACACATGTTTTGCCATTTGGATATCTTCCCACTCTCTGAACAAATATTTTGTAAATAAAAATTAAATGTCTTTCTCAATAACAATGTCTTTCTTACTACTTTAAAATAATGTGTTGGTTACATCTTTAACATAATGTCTTTGTTACATCTTTAAAAATATAGTCACCCTATTAAGAATATAATAGTATTTTTATTCATTGAATTTACAGTATTTTAGTGGCTATTGATATTATATATATTCAGTAATGCTTTTATCTCAAATTTTATTTTATCTAACAATTACCTAGTATAACTTCATTTCTTTTTGTTTCATTCATTTTGCTTCATTCATTTTGTATGAATTAATATACTTGAGTTTAAATTTACATTTTTGTTTGTTTTTGGGTCACATTTTAAAATTATAATTCCTGGGCCGGAGAGACAGCATGGAGTTAGGGTGTTTGCCTTACAAGCAGAAGGACAGTGGTTTGAATCCCGGCATCCCATATACTCCTCAAGCCTTCCAGGAGCGATTCCTGAGTGCTGCTGGGTGTGACCCAAAAACCGAAAAAAAAAAATTATTATTCCTTGACTTTGCTTTTGTTTCATCATTTGTGGCCTTCTGTATCTTGATCTTGTAAATTTATGCTAAGAATTATTCTATTTCTCCCTTTATTTTATTGTAGTTAAATGAACAAATACGTAGTGCTCACAAGAGTTTGCCTGACAATAATATGTATCTATAGCTTCTAAAATTTTAATATAAATTAGTAAATTGCCACAATTAACTCATTCAGTTTAGATTTTTAAAATTTTTTAATTCACATATTTATGCTGTTATTTTTACTTTGTTACTTTTGAATATTTTATCACAGATTTTTATTTCATTATAAATTTATTATGTTTTATTACTTTTGATATTTTATTACTGATATTGATTCCTAAATTTTATATTCATTTGTATACCCCAAATCATGATACTTTCTATTGTTTTCATCCTTACTTAAACATCAAGATCGCATTGATTATCAATTATTTGGAAATTTGTAGGACAATCCTGTTATTACTCCCATCTGGCAATTGCCCTGCTCGACACTGGAAGGCTACCCAGTAGAGAGGGCATAGAGGATACTATGGTGCTGCTAGGGATTAAACATGGAGGCAGGTCCTACCTTATGCATACAAAGTATACATTCCACCCCACACCCCCTTTGCAGATCTCCTGGCTGAGATCTGTTTACTTCTATCTGAAGAATACCCTCTATTGTTTGTCTCCATCTGTATCTGCTGCAATTGAATTCTTTTCCTTGATTGTCTAAAAAAATCTCATTCTAGCTTTTCCTTTTACATTTCTATTCATAATCAGATTCTAAATTGACAATGTTGTGCTGCTATTCTATTGTATTTTAGCTTTCGTTATTTATATTGAAATCTGACCCTTTTCCAGACACATTTCTGCTTCTTCTTTTTAAAATATGTTTTATTTTATATATTTTAAGTTTGAGAATATATTAAAAACTATTCCTTATTATATTACAAATATTATAGTGACTATGTGAGTAATTGTATCCTGCCTCTAGTGGTAAGGTTCATAGGAATTTTTTTCTAAAGCCTAAATAATAAATATTGGCTTTGCAGGCCATATGTTGTCTGTTAGTTACTCAACTCCACCATTGTAATGTAAAAACATCACATAAGCTTTTAAAATGAATGAATGAGCTAAGTTTTATTCTAAAAAGCTTTACATTAAAAATATGCAGAAGGCAGGATTTGGTAAATGGATTTTAGTTTGCAGATACCAACTGTAAAGATTTACTTTTGCCTCTGATAGTTATAAACCAATAGCAGGAGTAATATAAAACTAACTTAGGGCCAAATAGAAATTGAAAGAATGCAAAGCTAAATTTGCTCAAACTTGTAAAGTTTGAGAGCTATCTAGCTTATCCCAATACCCAGTAAACAATATGGTTTGTGAACATTGTCACTTTGTGGGGTCATATAATTCTTAGCTGCAAAATGGCTAGTCTATCACTGTAAGATGTTTAGCAACATCTCTAACTTATGCCCCTATGTGATAGCAGCACATTTTCTTGAGGTTTTCACACTGTAATTGTCTACAAAGATTGCGAAAAATCACTACGAGTTGAACAATATTGATCTAAAATATTGCCCTCCAGAGTTACCTGAGATTCCCTAGCCTGAACAGATCCCAACCCATTATTTGTTCTACTGGGTGTCCTCATGGATGTACTGCTCCATTCAATTTTCAGCTATTTTATAGAACCAGAATGATAATTCTAGTGTAAAAGAACTCCAAATGTGAAATTTAGCTTTCTGAGTTTCCTTTCCCTCCTTTTATATTGTTTTGCTTATTTGTTTTTGAACCACACTCTACAGAGCTCAGGGCTTACTGCTGACTGCACAGGGAGCACTTCTTGTGACTTGTGTAAGAAGACCAATATGCTATTGGGAGATTAAACCCCAGTCTGCTGCCTGCAATGCAAGTGCACTAGCCCCTACACGTCTTCAGCCTTAATTGAATACAAGTAACAAGTTGCAATGCCAGCACATTTTTAGTTATGGTAGTTGCATTCACTTGGCTGTGGTGCGAAAAATTCCAGATAGTTGATATGCTTGGATCATGCTCTGTACATCTGTAGTGGTGCATAGAATGGGACTTGACACTGCCTACTCTACTATTTTCTTTTAGTTTTTATTTTAGATTATTTTTCTAATCTTGGTCTTTTTTTCCCTACTTCTCTAAATGGCATGTTTAACAGATTCTGTCTCAAAAAAAACCCTTGAAATTAGAAAAAATATAATTTTATTGCTAATAGCTTATATTTATCTTTTACTAGATCTACTAGTGATACCATTATAAAATATTTCCAATACATTTTCAGTACATTCTAATCAAGCTAAATGTTATAGCAAAATTATTTCAATGTATGTCAACAGTTAAATGTAGTCACTTTTAAACAACAATTAATTCAATTTCATGGAAAAATAGATAAGCATATTCCAAATTAATTTTAAAAACCTATACTATAAATAAACTATGACATAATTTCTTAATCAAATTTAGTGTTAAAATAAACGGATACTAGATTTGCAAATAGTCAAATTCAATTTAAATAAAAATAACTAAAAATATTAAGTGCCCCTCTCCAAGATTTGTAAATTGTTTGACAAAATATTTTAAAATTATATAATTAACAAAAATTCTCTATGTAATATACGTGGCATTTTATTATTCTTTATGGCTGTCATTTATATATTTAGCCTTCCTATGACTCTATTTTATTTTCTATATAATAATGCTAGTGAATAATTTGGAATACATCTATCATGCAAAAAGTTATTCTTTTAATTTAATTTTTATTCGCTGGAATAATTCACATTACTGGTACTATTATTCTCACTAAAACTGAAAAATATTTTTATGTAAATCCTAAATATGAAACATATTGGATATTTTATAGGTAGAGTTGGTGTTTAGCTTGCTTGATTTTATTTAACTTAGTTATAATTCAATAGCTTCTTTTGTATGTAATTTTGTAAAATCTCAAAATACATTTTAAAAATATTGGGAGGGGCCGGAGAGATAGCATATCAGTAGAATGTTTGCCTTGCATGCAGCCTATCCAGGATGGACTTTGGTTCAAATCCCGGCATTCCATATGGATCCCCATGACAGGAGCAATTTTAGAACATAGTGCCACAAGTAACTTCCGAGTGCCACCAGGTGTGATCCAAAAATAGAAAATAAATAAATAAAAATAAAAATATTGGGGCCAGAGTGATAGCACAATGGGTATGGTGTTTGCCTTGCACATGGTTGACCTGGGTTTATTAATACTAGCATCCCATATGGCCCACTGAGCCTGCTAGGAGTAATTACTGAGCATAAAGCCAGGTGTAACCTATGAGAGCCACTAGGTATGGTCCAAAAAAATAAAAAACACAACAAAAATAAAAATATTCAATCATCTTTGTCAATGATAGATTATAATAGCATTAAATATGTGGATAAAAGTAATTCATATATTTTCTTAATCAGACTTTGCAATAGGCAATAACTCTTAACCATAATCTTGTAGTGCCCGGAGTAATAATAGAGCAGGTAGGGTATTTGCCTCACACATAGCTAGCCCAGGCTTAATCTCAACACCCTGTATGGTTCCCTGAGCACCACCAATTCCTGAACATAATTGTGTTCATGGGCTGGAGATATAGTATAGAAAGTTGGCACTTATCTTGCACATAGGAAACCCAGGCTTATTTTCTGGCATCCTATGTGGTCCTACTGAGTACAAAGTCAAGAGAAAACTGCATATAGTTGGGTATGACAATAAATAAATAAATAAATATGGATTCAATGTTTAATAGTTTCAAGATGATGTTTAGGTTGATAGTGTAATTTATGATATATAAGTAAAAAAAGGAAAGTAAGAAAACTAAATAATATTTTAATAGTCAAACTCTTTAGAAGTTATAGAGTAAACTACCATGAGAAACAAAAAAGGCTCTCTTATGTCTGAAGAAAAATAAAAGAGACTTAAGTATTCAACCCTGGCATTTTTGTGCCTTTTTTTTTTTTTTTTTGGTTTTTGGTCACACTCGGCAGCTCACAGGGGTCACTCCTGGCTCTATGCTCAGAAGTCGCCCCTGGCAGGCTTGAAGGACCATATGGGATGCCAGGATTTGAACCAATGACCTTCTGCATGCAAGACAAGCGCCTTCTTACCTCCATTCTATCTCTCTGGCCCCACCTTTTTTTTTTTTTTTTTAATAAAGAGAGGACTTGGGAAAACCTGATCCAGTCAGTTCCTACAATATTCTCAGTAAATAGAACCCAACCTTATTTCACTTTCTCTTCATTAAGTCCAATATATATATATATATATATATATATATATATATATATATATATATATATATATATAAACTCACACACCTTGTCCTCATTTGTTTAACTAGATGCAAAGGATATATGTGAGGTGTAATCAAGTATGTATTTTTATTGTATAGATAATTTTAACATTATACCATGTCGTGAATCAGACCTTATGATTGGCTTGGATGGTGGATGGAGGCCTCTCTCTTTAGACTCTGAACCATGTGGCTCCACAACCCCAGAGGTTCATGAGAGTGGCGGGAAGAAATCTCACTCACATGCAGGCTTCAGGAAGTAACAGCTTTATTCATCCTAGCCACCACATGTGTGGCCTATATCATAACCATTTAAGCATTCAGCTATTCTTAGCTAGCCCTGCATCTTAACTTCTCTCAGCCATCTTTCCTCTGACCTTCAAACTGGCAAAGATTCAACCAGGCAAGGGCCAAAGACAAAAAGATATCCTCTCCTCTGGGTCAGAGCCCTTAAGTACCTTTCCCAGACCCCTCCCAGGAAATGGGCAGGTAAAGTTACAGGTCATCTCCGGTTCCCAAGATCCTGCCCAGAAATGGGCGGGTCTTAGTTACCTGTACTGGGGTGAAGCTACAATACCAGTCATTCAATTTTTACCCAATCCTACACATATTGCCTATACATATTCTTTTATAAATTCAATCCCCTTAGTTAGCTCATACCTTAAATTGTGTTTTCAAGATACCGTAGGATCCTTGGTGGAGCAATGTGAGTACACTGAGGAAAGGTATGACATGGAATTCTATCATTAATTGTATTCTACATTAAAAAACCTAAATTAATAAAAAAAAAGTTTATAAACGTCCTTGACCCCTCAAATGTGTTGTACTTCCCTACCTTGAGAGCACCCAGGCACACTACTTTATTGTGCACTATCTCTTTAATAAATCATTCTTTTATCTTCTCTGCCTTATCAAGCAGATGGTCACCCTGCCCAAAGGTAATTGCTTGGACTGAGCAGGAACTCATCAGGCTGTCACTTAAGTTTTAAGGGTGCCCAGGTACTCACCTAGGACCTCTGTTATGTCTGTGACCTCATAGAGTCTGTTTTCCTGTTAACAAAATTGATTAGTTAAAATCCTGGACACGGGCATCAGATGCTTCTTTTCTTTTTTAAACTTCTCAGTGGTTTTAAATATGTACTGGATTAAATATCACACCCTTCACATTGGGATACAGAAAGAGAACTTTTGACATGAGCTTTCTTCTCAAGTTGCTAATAACCAAATTGGTTAAAAAAAAGTATGCTGTAGGTGTTTAAAACTTCCTATTAAAACAAACTAATTTATGGCATTTGCTGAATTTCATGGTGTAAATGCTTTCATCATGGACAATTTCAAGCTTAATTTCATGACTTGAGTGCACAGATGGGAAAGTTATAAAATTGCAGATTATGATACAGTCTTTATACATGCCACAACATATAATATGCAAAAATGCCTAAAGAGCAGGGTAATTATGAAGTGTAGTAATGTAGTAACTTAATTAGAAAGTGACACATTTTGATTATTTGTTGCCCATAATCAAATGAGTTTTAATATAACTTGCTTAATTGTAAGCTTATATAGTTAAATATTTAATAGAGGCTGTGCTTATCAAATGTTCCTCAAATCTTTCATAGTTTAAGAGCCCTTCTTATGAGCCAGTACTAGTCCTTTTAGTATGTCACTTATTTTAATACACAGTCATATGCTAACTAAAACAACACAGAAAAGGCATACATACAATTAAAAGATGTTTGCTCCTTTTAGCTTCAAACCATTGTGGCAAAGTATATTTTATCTCTCTCTGTAGATATGAGGATTTGAAGAATCAGGATTTTTCTCTGTGAAAATCAGAACTGAATCAGTTCCTATTGACTGTCTCTCAGCATACTTTTTCAGAATCATTCAGATTAATTTTGGAAATCAAAATTTCTCACAGTGGGATTTTCATTATAATAGAGTTATATTTAAATTTTTAGAAAGCAAATCCTTGTTGCTTTTTGAGTGAGATGTGTTTAAATGATGATGTTTAGAATAATATTTCATTGTGTAGCATAGAGGCAGGATAGGATTCAGGACAGGAAATGATAATCACTGGTGATGGAAAATGTACACTGGTGAAGGAGTTGGTGTTTAATAGTCTATGACTAAAACTCAACCATCAACTTGTGTTTCTCAATGTGATTCA
Organism: Crocidura indochinensis; assembly: GCA_004027635.1. Taxonomy (NCBI): domain Eukaryota; kingdom Metazoa; phylum Chordata; class Mammalia; order Eulipotyphla; family Soricidae; genus Crocidura; species Crocidura indochinensis. The sequence goes on from PVKC010007235.1 coordinate 19,941, forward strand.
ATTAAAAATTAGCAAAAAAATTTTTCACATAAAATCCTCTCCATAACTGATAAATAAATGCTCATTAACCACTTAAAAAAAGCCCTGGTAGACATGCAAAAATGGCAGAGCGAACTGAAGTTTAAGTCACCACATTTAAAAAGCCTTCAATCTTTTTGACCTTCTAAACAGCAAAACATAATGCAGAACAATTCAATGTTTTAGAATAAAATTTATAGACTTCAGTAGAGAGCAGAAATTTGAGAAATCTAGAGAAAGCTCAAGAGACTATTTTTAATGCAGGAGACAGGGTTAGAATAGAACCTTCCTAAATGAATTATTTGGTACCCAGCAGGGAATTATAATGTATCTCAGATGGCCCATGACTTCTTTATCTCCTTACTCCTCACACTGTCTGCTTGGAAATAACCTTAGGGCATAACCCCAGCATACTTGTAAGGTTAAGGATAGTGGTGTCTGTTTATATCACTTTTAAAAGTGAGAGGCAGTTTGAATAAACTTTGCTTAAGCATTGTGTGGATACTAGCAAGAATCTCTTCTTTCCCATTTTGTTTACCTCAGTTAGCACCTATTGCTGATATGGAGAATATAACTATTGAAAGAAAAATAAATAAATAAATGCCTATTAATTTTGAGTCAGACCTCATGATCCATTAACTATGTGTTTAATCCTTTCTATATTTTGTTTGGTTAGTGCAAATAATAAAGAATTAGGGACAAGATAGGGTTTGGGATCAAATAACAACTTGGTTGCACTAACTTCTTAAAGAACTGCTTATAATGAAATGAAGGTAAGAAACTAAAGAAAAAATTCGTATTTTAATATGGAGAAATAATTCAATTTGAATTTATCCATTAAATTAATAAATGATTCTTTTATAGATAGAATTTCACTTGGACCTAAAAAGGTTCAAGTAAAATTGAATGGTGAAAAATAAGGATAGTTGCCAAATACTTCTGCTCCCATACTTGCATAACTTCCTTCATTATTCACAATCCCTATCAAAGTGGTACCTTTTATTGTTGATGGATTTATTCAACCTATTGTTATCATCCAAACTCTGTAGCATTGCTACATCCCCTCTGTAACAAATCCTGAGACCTAGGAAGGCACCACGTTTAAAAAGGCTCTAACTACCTGAGGCAGGACTTTTAAAAAGCTATCTGCTATTACAAGAACTTTTTCAAAGCAACCTGTACTCTGCTGAAAACTGAAACCTTGAGGGGCCGGAGAAATAGTAGAGTAGTAGGGCATTTGCCTTGCACAAGGCTGACCCATGATGGACCTGGGTTTGATTCCCAGCATCCCATATAGACCCCCAATCCAGGAGAGATTTCTGAGCACAGAGCCAGGAGGAATCCCTGCGCACAGCCAGATGTGGTCCCAAAACTAAATTAAAAAATATGATTGAAATCTATACTCACAGGCATTAGGGCCCTAAAAATATGGGTTGTAGCATAAATATTAATTGAAATATAATTTCAGCTAACATTCTAAAATTACTCAGATTTAACATTTACATGGATTCAAATATTCTTTATCTAATAATTGTTATTCACTTTTCTTAGATCCTCTCTTAAAGATTACTCATATATGTGAACACATCTTATGAGGAATATTTGTGTATTTGTATTTAGTCTTACAGAATAATTACACACCCTCAAATCTAGCTTTCTCTTAGCCTACGTGCATTCATATCAAGGGTTAACATTTCAGGCCCCAGTTCAGAATGCATAAACTAGAATAAGACCAATAATTACACACCCTCAAATCTAGCTTTCTCTTAGCCTATGTGCATTCATATCAAGGGTTAACATTTCAGGCCCCAGTTCAGAATGTATAAACTAGAATAAGACCAAAACGATATTAGTCACTGGCAAACCAATCCTGCTGGCTAGGGACCTCAGATTAGCAAAAGTGAAACTGCCTTGCATCAGATATATGCCTTGATCAATTTGCCCCTGTGCCTCTTTTGGTAAATTAGCTTTGTCTGGAAAATTATGACTTGTCAAGAAATTTAGTATAAATTTTTCACCTTTTGCTTTGAATAAACGGAACAGAGGTTGAACCCAACTTGACTCCTTGGCCTCTGCCTCACAACAATGACCCAAGCACACTGCTCAAAGGACCCTAGAAGATTCCTTAGTGTCAGGACTAATAAGTTCGTGACATAGCATACATTAGGATTTGCATGTATCCAGTATCACAGTATCATGCAGAATTACTTCATTCTTAAAAACTGTTTCTGTTGTACTATTCATTCTTCCATGCCCTCTAAACCCTAGCAAATGACAGCTATTTTTCAGACTCCATAGTTTTACTATTGCCAGAATTACATACAATTGAAACAATAAAGTGTGTTCTTCAATTTGACTTCTTTCACTTACTAATATATGTTTAAGACTTCCTCCTGATTTTTCACTTTTTTTTTTGTACATGACATGTTTTTCATGGCTTTTTTTAAAGCACAGAACAAAATTCCATTGTATGCATGTACTGCAATTACTTGCTTATGGAAAGATTTTTGATTATTCCCATTTTGACAATTTCAATAAAAGAACTATATATGCCCCCCAATTTGTTTCTAGTTAGAGTTTTTCCACTTATCTGGACAAATTTGTAAAACATGACTGCTAAACTATGATAAAAATATTTTCAGTTTTCTTAGAAACAGCTTTCTATTAGTCTTCACCATTTTGCATTTCTATCAACATTTGGTAAGACTTATTTTGTTCCACAAGTTCAACAGATTTTTGATATAACCATTGTTCTGAAATTTGTCCATTCTAATTGGTTTGAGTGGTATCTCACTGTTGCTTCAATGTTCAGTTACCTAATGACATATAATATCACTTTCCATGTACTACTTTTTAATTTGTAATTTTTGGTGAGGTGTCTTCAGGTCTTTTTGCTATGTTTTAATTAAATGTCTGTTTTCATAGTGAAGAAAAGTTAATGAAGAACTTAAAAGTTTTTTGTATAGCTTTTAATCTAAATTATTATTCACATATAGAGAGCAATATTTATGTCAATAAAATAAAACATTTAATTTTAATAATCTACTTTTTAATTTTAATAAAGTTTACTTTTTAAAAATTTTTTGTCATTCTTTAGTGCTGTACCTAAAACTTTATTACTGTACTCAAAGTTATACAGATTTTTCCACAATAAGTTAGGAGCACTTACTGTCTTTCTCTGCATTTATAATTGCATAATTTGTTTAATGACTCTCTTTACCCCATTATATTGGCTTACCCCTTTATCAAAAATATTTGACTTTGCTTATATGAATGTAAGCTTTCTAGTTTGTTCCAATGGTTGTTTTTTTTTAAACTTTTACAAATACCACACTCCCTTGCTCTCTGTAGCTTTGTAGTAACTCCTGAAATAAATTAGGGTCAGATATTCAACTTTATTTTTCTTTAATATTTTTCAGTATAAATTTTATAATCAATGTTTGTTAATACACAGTAAATAATTTGCCTAAATTTTGATTGCAATTGAATTAATTATATATTAAGCTGAGAAGCATAGATGCCTTAATTATATTATATTGCTATTCATAATCATGAACTATTTTTATTAATTTCACTTTTGTTTTGCTTTGTTTTAGTTTTTGGGTCACACTCTGTGATGCTCAAGCATTACTCCTGGCTATGCACTCAGAAATTGTTCCTAGCTCCATATGGGATGTGGGGGTATGGAACCAAAGTCCATCCTAGATTGGCCATGTGAAAGGCAAAAGCCCTATCTCTGTGCTATTGCTCCGGATTATTATGGAAGTTTTGTAGTTTTATTTACACAGTAATTATACATATTTTATTAGAATGATACCTAAGAATTTTATTTTGTGGTGTTAAGGTAAATAGATCTCTGTTTTTAATTTCAAGTTACACTTGAAATTAGAAAATATTAGAAAATAATGACTTATGGAAAAATGATTGACTTTTTAATGTTAAGTTTTAATTTCTGAAACCTCGCTATAATCATTTATTAGTTCTCAGAGACTTCTGTTGTTATGTCTTTTAGATTTTCAATACATCACCTGACAGGAAAAATAGATTTCCCTTTCACAATATACATTCCTAAGTCTTTCTATGGTCTTATTTTATTACCTAACTTTCAATACAATATTAAAATATAGTATGGTGACTTCTTTTATCTATTTTTGTGTGTTCAAGTGTATTTGTATGTATTCAAGTGTGGTGTGTGTGTAACTGAATTTCCAACATCTTAATTTTCATTTGGCTTAAGAAGGTTATATTCTCACTCTGTGTCATTGACCAGTGAAATCATAGTCCATCACATTTATTTATTTATGTATTTATTTATTTATTTATTTAGTCAATTATTTATTCATTTAGTAGGGTAAGGCTTGGTTCACACCAGTTATTTCAGGGTTTATTTCTGACTATGCTCTGGGATCATTTTTGGTAGTACTTAGTATGGTACTGGAAATCAAAGCAAAAAGGCACTTTCAAAAGAACATTGCCCACCTGTGTGTGCATAAATGCATACAAGCACATAATGCATATTCAAGGCAGTGTTATGCTTCCTAGGGAAACTAAGGTGATTAGATTTTCATACTCTGATTAAAATGGACATTTCCATTATCTTGTTTAAGCAATTAGCCTCGCAGTGAAGAGCTCTATAATTGGATCCAAGTAGATTTAGATTTAGGTTTGAAGGCAAATTCTGTCACAGTAACTATACAATCTTAGACAAGCTATCTAGCACCTATATAGAAAACTATAGTTTTCTTAAATAATATAAGTAACTGTGTATGTAATAACAATTTTCATAATGCATATCTCAGATTCAGAATAAAAAATAATCAAAAGCATAGAAAAATAACATTTGTTTTTTTTTTGTTTTTGTTTTTTGTTTTTTTGGGGGGTCACACCCGGCAGTGCTCAGGGGTTACTCCTGGCTCCATGCTCAGAAATCACTCCTGGCAGGCACGGGGGACCATATGGGGCACCGGGATTCGAACCGATGACCTTTTGCATGAAAGGCAAACGCCTTACCTCCATGCTATCTTCCGGGCCCCAGAAAAATAACATTTGTTAATAAGCAATAGAACAAACTATAGTTCTAGAAATTTAAAATATCAGATATATACTGATAAAACAGTGGCAATCACTATTGACACACAAACACAGCAATGACATTAGAATTCTTATTATGGGCAATCTACTATAAACATTTATTTAACATGTAAACATTTATTTAAACAAGTTTGAAATCATGCAGGGGTACAAGGTTCTCTGAAATAACATACATATTGCTTGGAAAATAAGTTTGTTTTACAACATAAACAAATCCAGAAAACAATGAGATGATAGATCAGAGTGAAGGAAGCAAGTAACTTATGACCTAGTAAAATTATTATTAGTGAAAATTTTTCTACAAATAATGCAAATTTAATGTACTTCAGAATAATAACTAATAGAATTCATCATTATGAGATATATTTTTCAAAAAATAAAAAACCAGAATCTTCAACTATATAGAAACTAGTATCATTTTTAATCTTCTAATGAATTTTAGCAATATGTTATAATATTACTTTGGTATACATTCTCAAGACCATCAATATTACTGATCTAAGACCTCTTTGTGATTTATATACTAATATATCATTAAAATTCTATGTATTTCTTAATAAATAATGCTGTTCAACATTTCTTTTAGTTTTACTAGACATGTCTGTTAGGTTTTATTGGCCTTGCTTTTTATTTAGTAATTTTGATATGTGTTCATATTTCTTAGGATACTGTTAGTGAAGTTTTTTGTGTACCATTAGATAAATTAAATTTGTATTTGCTATGAATCTCTTACTATACCATTAACTCCAGATCTCTGCAAACTAACAGCTAAATTTGGAGAATTTATTTCAGACAAGCAATGCATGTCATTTTTCTTTCTAGAAATTAATAGGAATTTGGAATTATAGTTAGAATTTCTCTATTAGAAAAAATTTTTTATTTCATCTCTCAAAACTAAAACCAGTCTAATTTCTTCAGTCTTCTAAGAACAATTTTATTTTCCTAAATTAAATTCACTTTCTCATTCCTTAAGAAACCTAATTTTATCAAGGAGTCTCTATTCTAACCCTTCACCTTAATTGAACTAAGTACTAACACTCATTTCTAAGATTAGAAGACAATCTCCAGGGAAATTTTTAGCTTTAAGACTCATTAAACCTCATAAATTATACTTCATTATCACATTAGTTTGTGGACAGAACTGAGTTGGTAAATGTTTAACAACAAATTCTTTATGAAAAATATTTAAAACGAAATATAAGAGGGTTGACTTGTAGTGTTTTTCAATTTCCATGCTAAAAATAATTGGATACTTTCAATTAATATGCAACTTCCCTGAATGAAGGGTTGGAAAGGTAACCCATAGCATACCATTTTCAACAAACAGATACAATTAATGTGAATAACTTGGAGAAGATAAAAGTGATAATACAGAGGATAGGGAGCTTGTCTTGCATACCTGCTGGCTCAATCCCTGGTAAGCCATATGGTCTCTAGAGCCTGTCAGGAGTAATTCCCAATTTTAGAGCTAGGAATAAACCCTAAGCACCACAAATGTGTTCTTCCTAGCCCCAAAATAGAATAACTTGAAGTATAGATAACAGTGCAATGAACAAAAATGGGAGTATGAATTTGTATTATTTACTACCTCTCTTATCTCTCATAGTATTCATTTAAAATTAAGGTTTCCTATTTTAAAAATAATACTGAAATTTAACAACTGACTTCAAAAGTTTTTAAAAATTTGAAATCAGATTTTCATAAATCAATATTAATCAGTCCATCACACCATTAAGAGACTGATTACATATTTTTTGTTTGTTTATTCCCTTTGCCTGCTCTTAAATAATCTATTCCTGAGGAGGCTAATCATCTAATGAGCACATTGTCTGAATTGTTGTGTGTATATATACATATATATGTATATATGAAATATATATATGTATATATGAAATATATATATTTCAGATGGTTCATGGAGTAATCATGCCTTTTGGGCACTGGCAGTTTCTAGATAATGGTCTTTGGTCACATATTATTTTGGGGGGGCACACCTGGTGAACCTCACATTAAGTTACTCCTGGCTATGTGCTCAGAAATTGCTCCTGGCTTGAGGGACCATATGGAAAACTGAGAGATCCATCGGTCCCTTCTAGATCAGACACTTGCAAGGGAAACACCCTACTGCTGCGCCATGGCTCTGGCCCCTCTTGGTTAGATTCTGACACCAAGTTTTATTTTCTCACTTGCCTTTATAGCAGATGTGGCAGAGTTAGTCTCCTCACCAGGAGCTCTAGACCGGCAAACCAAAATGATAGACTGCTCTAGTACAAACAGAATTATAAAAAAAAAAATGCAAAAAAGGAAAGGACAAGATTTCCATTGTTCAAAACCCACACTGAATCAGATGACATGCTCCACCTTGTCTGGTATCATAAAGTATATCAGCATTAAATTAAAATATTCCAATATATGTAGAGATCAAATCACTTTTGCTATGTTAATAGCAAAGTCACTTCTAAATCACAGTGTTATGTTAATATGCTTCCTCTGTAAAGATATTGTCAAATACCTTTTGTATTATGCTTTTTATATTGTTTTGCTTGTTTTATATTTGCCTTGCTTTATGGCTGACTTCTGTTTTGGAAATATAAATTCAAAGGTCAGAATTTGGGTCAGAGGTGAGAGTGATAAAATACTTTGCCTTGCACAACCGACCTGGATTTAATCCAGGGTACCTCTGATCATTAACCAGTGTGAAATCTGAATGCAGAGCCAGGAGTAAGCCCTGAACATTTAGTTATGCCCCCAATACCCAATATTGGCTCAATTTTAGTTTTTATTCATGGCAGTTTCATTTTAATTATTTTGATGTTTAATCATATTTTTATTCAGTTTTTGTATACAATGTTACATTGTATACAATGTAACTGCCCACAATCACTACCATCAGGACCATTATCTCATGATCTTACATCACTCTCCTTATCACTCCTCTGATACAATCATCATTTCCCCCACTGTCCTCCATCCATTGTTTATTATTAAACTTTACAATTCAGGGCCAAGAATTTGTCATTATTCAATACTATCTATAATCCTGCTTTTTTCTATAGCCCTATCATGTTTTTTATACTTGATCTTAGCCAGAAAGCAGAGAAGCACTGCCATATCATGATTTTCCCCCACCCACACCCTATATCATGATTTTTAAAACAAACGAAAGATCTTCCTGTCTTCCATTTAAAAATATATACATACACACATATACACGATACTCAAATTTTATAACATTTTCCAAAAAGACTTCCTAATAAAAACTGGGAAGCTTTATTTACATTATTGTCTTTATCAGAAAACAAGTCTTTGAATGTACCCTTGCCTGAAGATCTCTAACTCTTAATGTGTGCTATTAATGAGGCTGAGTTTTAAAGCAGGTGTTATTAAGTACAATCAGAGCAGCCTTATTAAGCCACAAATTGTCCTGTGATGACAATGAAAGTCAGATTGGTCCTTGCTCAGTTAACCTTTGTCTATATGCAAGACTTGCTGATTAAACAGCAATTGATAATGACCTTCAGTCTGGCAAAGCAGGAAAATGCTATGAATGACAGGCCTGCCCTTACTGTTTCTTTAATTTAAAAATCTATGATGTAATTTCAAAATTAACTCATATCACACAACAATGAGCAACTAATTTATGTGTATTAAGTTGATTTCTTGATGTGTTATTTTCGAATAAAGACCTCTTTGAAAAGAATGCACTGACTTTAGGTACAAGAAGTTTTGACTAGTCATACAAAGAAGATTGTGGAAGATAAAGGACAATTGAATTTTTGAGACTTATTAATTTGTTTAGTGGGCATACTGAACTTCAAATACGTTGAAGGCTTACTTTGGTGAATTCAAACAGGCACAGTGTCTCAGAAGCCCACAATAGGGTGATAGACAGGAATGCCAATTTTATCACAAATTATTCAGTGCAACAGCAGTTTATCATTAGCACGAAAGAGGAATGCTGTCTGTCATTCTCAGGACTTTAACTGGTCTCAAAATGTGGAAAGAGACTCAGTCATTTCTAGAGGAAATTGCAATCTATTGAGAGTTTAACATATGCAATTTATCGAATGTCTACTTATTATATGCTACCTACTTCCTTCATCCTATCTGATAGAATCCCTGCAATAATTGTATGATTAATACTTCATTTCACAGATGAGGAAACCGGAACTCATTTTCAGGTTAAACATTTTACCCAAAGTAATCAACTCTGCTATTCTTGAAAAATTCAAGAGAAATAAAACTTACGGGCAAATAATGTACTGTTTCTGTTATGCACGTGTGAGTCTCTCCGTGTGTGTATATGTGTGTTTGTGTTCCAGTTCGTCACTTGTCACATAATCTATGTTTTTTTTTAATTTTTTATTTTTAATTATGAGAACAAAGATGCAAAGAAAGAGGACAAATAAAGTTGCAATGGAAAGATTATCACCCATAAACAGAACTCACATAAGTCCCATTGCTGATATCTTAACAATGAATTTTCAACCAAAGAATATTAAGAAAAATAAAACAGAACCCATGTACAATTACTTTGTCCCTCAAGTCCCCAGATTGCAATACGTATTTCTTAGAAGCACATCAAGCATTCTAAAGCCATAAAATTTATGTAACTCCTTAAATTTTGAAGGCATAGTACGTTTTTACATTTCCATGTATGTGCATATTAGTTTAAGTTAGTCTCAAAAATGGTGTTTCTTTTTAAGGATAAGAGTCAAAGGAGCACAGTAAAAACAGCATTAGAGTGGCAATAATTGTTTGCATCAGCCCATCA
>PVKC010007236.1:0-29790 GCA_004027635.1 Crocidura indochinensis
GGTGTCTACCGTAGAGGTGGGCAAGTAGGAGAGTAGAGAGAGGCTTGGAAGCAAACTGGGGACATTCGCCGGTAGAAAACATACACTGGTGAAATGATAAATGTTGGATGGATGAAGCACAATCATGGACAACTTTGTAACTACATCTCATAATTATTCAATTAAAATTTTATTAAAAAATAAAATTAGATCAGAAGACGTTCCAAATTTATATTTCTTTGAATTTCAAAGAAGACAAATTGATAATAAATGAAAGCGAATGCGCTATCGATAGGTAATCTTTCATCCTTAAATAATTTAGTACTTAAATTTCCCTTATAGAGGCCGGAGCGATAAAACAGCAGGTAGGGCGCTTGCCTTGCATGCACTCGACCTGAGTTCAGTCACCGGCATCCCACATGGGCCCCTGAGCATGCCAGGAAGGCGTCCTGAGCAAAGCTAGGAATAGCCTCTGAGCATCGCCGGGGTGTGGTTAAAAAAGACAAAAAAAATTTCCGAGACCAGAGAGATAGCATGGAGGTAAGGCGTTTGCCTTTCATGCAGAAGGTCATCGGTTCAAATCCTGGCATTCCATATGGTCCCCCATGCCTGCCAGGAGCAATTTCTGAGCATGGAGCTAGGAGTAACCCCTGAGCACTGTCGGGTGTGACCCCCCTAAATGCCCCCCCAATTTTCCCTTATAGAAGTCCTCATAATTTTGGTGATAGTTTCCTCAATGGAAAGCCTCTCCAACAGAGTAACAGTAGCTGAAGACGGGGTCAGTGAACCAAAGGATGAGATGCAGAATAACTCCATACAGCAGGAGATTAGGAAAGAACCTTAAAGCAAATGACCAGACAGTGATAAACTACTCAAATAATGTGAACCGAGAAAAACAAAAGTCTTTAAGACTATACACTTTCAGGGATCATTTAGGCCACACACGGCAGCGCTCAGGGGTTACTCCTGGCTATCTGTTCCTGGCAGGCACAGGGGACCATATAGGACACCAGGATGCGAACCAACCACCTTAGCTCCTGGGTAGGCTGCTTGCAAGGCAAATGCCGCTGTGCTATCACTCCAGCCCCAGGGATCATTTCTATAGTGTGTATATAGGGATCAGTGTATATAGTGTATATATAGGGATCATTTCTCTGATCGTGTTGAGCACCCGAAGCCACGAGGAGGAGCCAGAGCGTCCTCTTCTGAGTGTGAAGCCCGCTGTAGGTGTCGATTCTGCGATTCTGCGACTGCCTTTTGCCATTGATGATCATTCTCCCTTTCCTCTGGAAGGGGGGAGGGAGGGAGGGAGGGAGGGAGGGAGAGAGAGAGAGAGAGAGAGAGAGAGAAAGAGAGAGAGAGAGAGAGAGAGATGCAGTCTGAGTGGTAAAAAAAAGTCTTTGATAAGCTCAACAGAAACAACATAGGAATAATTTGAGTCCCAAGACTCAGGAAGAGAATAATAATCAGAGGAGTTGGAGGAAGAGTAAGAAGAGAAAGATGATGAAGAAGAGGAGGAAGAAGGGGAAGAAGAGGAAGAAGAAAAAGCAGAAGAGGAAGAAGAAAAAGAAAAAGAGAAAAGAAGAAAAGGAAGAAGAGGAAGAAGTGGAGGAGAAGAGGAAGAAAAAAGAAGAGGAGAAAGGAAGAAGAAAAAGAAGAGAAGAAAAAAGAAGATGAGAAGATGAAAAAAGAGGAGGAGGAGGCTAGAGGTGTGGTTCAATTTGTAGAGCAGAAGGTGTTATAGTTGTCAATGCCTAGGTTTGATTTCAGATGATCTCATGTTCATTCTCACAACTTGTATGAATTCGTGTATATCTGTATGTCTAAAAATATGTGACGTACTTATGCATGCTCACATCTAATAAAGCAACTGTAAAAAATAATGAATAAATCACATACAAAACAAAATGTTATATTTGTAAAGTTCAATTTACATAATATTAAAAATATTTTCTCAACCCTGAGTATATTGTGATTCCTCTAAGTTAGCAAATGAAAGTAACATATATTCATTTAGTATTGTAATCTCCTTGATAGTTTTCCCAGAAATGAAAGAACCCTAACGACTGCTTTGTAAGAAATACTTTGTAACTAGATAGTTCTAATTCTGAGTTTCAACAAAATTGAAGTTGTCATTTATAATATTTTATCACATTACTGCAAAAAATATTAAAATTGAGCTTTATTGCTACAATAAAACTTCTTCCATTCTTATTACTTATGGAAATAAAGATTTTTTTCCAAGGTTACATCATTCAAACAAAAAATAAAATAGAATTAATGCTGAAAATTTTATCTGCTTCTAGTGAGATATAAGGTAGGTAATGTTACCCATAGATGCATGTAAAATGTGGTAATCACTACATAATAGGATACTGTAAAGAGTATACCAACTCATGCAAGACAATATATGCTACAAAATGAGTGTCAACACATATGAACTCTTACTGATACTATTCTCATTGTAACTCATATTATACTTTTATTTACATTAAAATGAAGACACATCTGTCTACAGGTTCATTTTTCAAAAATGTTATGTTAATTATTTATCAGAGTATAATAAATGTATGTTGGTTCTGATAATTAATAATGAAAATAACTGTAATTATACCTTACTTATTTTGGTGTTTGGGCCACACTGGCTGTGTTCAGGGCTTACTACTGACTTTTCACTCAGGAATTACTCCTAGTGGTGTTTGGCAAACTCTATGGGTACTGGAGATTGAAGCCAGGTCAACTGCCTACAAGGCAAGCACCCTACCCACTGTAGTATTTTTTTTTTTTTTGGTTTTTTGGGCCACACCCGTTTGATGCTCAGGGGTTACTCTTGGCTAAGCGCTCAGATATTGCCCCTGGCTTGGGGGGACCATATGGGATGCCGGGGGACCGAACCGCGGTCACGCTCTTTCCTTGGCTAGCGCTTGCAAGGCAGACACCTTACCTCTAGCACCACCTCGCCGGCCTCGCACTGTAGTATTTTTAACATAAATTACTGGAACTTCAGAAAGTAAAAATACTTTAAATTCACATTTTAAAATATTTTTGTGGCAGAGAAGTGCATCATAATTATCCGTTAGACTTTTTCAAACATTAAAATGCATTACATTTAGATAAAATTATTCAGGGGAAGTGGATAGAAATGAGTTTGAGAAGAAAACTTTACAATGTAAAAATTTGTATATTAAAAAAATTTGTATATTAATTAAGAGTGTGTAGCTTTTTAATGGCTTATGATAGATATAGGTTTTGTACAGCATTTGGATGTCTCTGTGACATATTTAAAAGAGTAATGTAATCATTTTTATTTATTTATTTATTTTTGTTTTTTTAGTTACACCCGGTGGTGCTCATTGGTTACTCCTGGCTCTGTGCTCAGAAATAGTTCCTGACTTGGGGAACCATATGGGATACCGGGAATCTAACTGGGGTACGTCCTGGGTTGGCCGTGTGCAACAGCTGTGCTATCTCTCTGGCCCCTCATTTTTATTTTCAAAGTTTAAATTTAGGGTCAGGGATATGGTTCAAAAGTAAAATACATTTCTTCATGAATAATACCTAGATTTAACCCGTAAGTCTGCATAAAGAAAGAAACATAAAAACTTGAAATAAGCACAAAAGTATACACTTTACAACTACTTAACTACATAATGGAAAAAATGGTCTGAGTGTTACTACAACAGATAAGACACTTATTTGGCATGTGGGCAACCTGGATTTGAACCCTGACACTATGTATGGTCCCCTGATGCCCACTAGAATTGCTTCCTGAATGCAGAGCCACGAATGGGTCCTAAGCACAGCCAGGTTGGCCCAAAAACAAAATTTTAAAAAGTATTTGGCATAAATGTTGTGAAATATGAATGTATTCAAAGTCATAATTCAATGTTTCAAAGTTCAAATATACTTATTTTAATATATATCAAATTTAGAAAAATCATACTATATATGTGTTATATATGCATAGAGGGCATGAATATATGAATAATCTCTATATATGATTTACATCTTTGTATCTCTATCCTTCTATGGATAATCTTTTCCATCATAGATTTCAGGAAAGTAACTCATAATAAAATTCACTAATATTTATGAACAAAACAAATTAAAAAAACTTAATTTAAAAAGTAAATGAGGGGGGAGATAGCATGGAGGTAAGGCATTTGCCTTTCATGCAAAAAGGTCATATCAGTTCGAATCCCGGTGCCCCATATGGTCCCCCGTGGCTGCCAGGAGCAATTTCTGAGCATGGAGCCAGGAGTAACCCCTGAGCACTGCCGGGTGTGACCCAAAAACCAAAAAAAAAAAAAAAAAAAAAAAAGTAAATGAGGGGCCCGGGAGATAGCATGGAGGTAAGACGTTTACCTTTCATGCAAAAGGTCATCGGTTCGAATCCTGGTGCCCCATATGGTACCCCGTGCCTGCCAGGAGCAATTTCTGAGCATGGAGTCAGGAGTAACCCCTGAGCACTACCGGGTGTGACCCAAAAACCAAAAAAAATTTTAAAAAAATATTAAAAAAAAGTAAATGAGTTGGGCCGGAGAGATAGCATGGAGGTAAAGTGTTTGCCTAGCATGCAAAAGGATGGTGGTTCAAATCCCGGCATCCCATATGGTCCTCTGATCCTGCCAGGAGCGATTTCTAAGCATAGAGCCAGGAGTAACCCCTGAGCTCTGCTGGGTATGATCCAAAAAACAAAACAAAGTAAAAAAAAGTAAATGAGTTGCTGCCAAATGAGTGCAGGTTGGACCAAGCACCAAATGAACAATAAATAAAAATTCCATTACCAGTTTTCAGATTTCAGATGTAGAAATTTCAGGTTTGAGACTCAGTGGAGAGTGAGGATGAAGAGTCCTTGGCAGTTTGAAGAGGCAGTTAGAGCAGCAATCTGACCAAGACCATTTCTACTCCTAGCTATGATTTTCCTCCCTGATTTTGACAGACCTTGCGTTGTATCTTTTTTGGAGTGTTTATCCTTTACATTGTATACCTGATCCTTTTCCCTGGCCCTCAATCTGACCTTACCCTGATCCCAAACCCAGCTCTCTTTCTCTCTCTTTCTCCATCTCTGAGCCTAGTGGTTTGTGATAAGCCCTCTGGATTCTTTATCAAAAAAAAAAAAAAAAAAAAAAAAAAAAACAAAAAACAAAAAACAAACTTGAATCTTGTCAGAGTACTGCCTGCTTGACTTCCAACAAACCAAAAGCCCCATGGACTCTGGCAGAAGACCACACCCAGCGATGCTTAGGGCCTACCACCTTCTCCCAGCTTGGCATAGATCCCAGTGGTGTCCACATCACTAATCATTAGGGAGATGCAAATCAAAACAATAATGAGGTACCACCTCACACCACAGAGACTGGCACAAATCACAAAGAACAAGAAAATCAGTGATGGAAGGGATATGGGGAAAAAGAAACTCTCATTCACTGCTGTTGGGAATGCCATCTAGTTCAGCCTTAATGGAAAAAAATATGGAGATTCCTCAAAAAACTGGACATTGAATTCCCATATGATCCAGATATACCACTCCTAGGGATATCCCAGGAACAAAAAACACAATACAAGAATGTCGTATTCACACCTATGTTCATTACAGCTCTGTTTACAATAGCCAGAATCTGAAAACAACCCAGATGTCTAACAACAAAGAGTGGCTCTAGAAACTGGGGTATATATGCATAATGGAATACTATTCAGCTGCCAGGAAAAATAGAGTGATGAAATTTTCTTATACATGGATGAACATGTATAGAGAAATATAAGTAAAATTCCTGCCCTAGAATGAGTGTGGGAGGGAAACTGGGAACATTGGTGGCAGGAAATGTGCACTGGTAAAATTTATCTGTACATGTATGGACATGGAAACTATTATTTTGAGTGAAATAAGTCAGAGGAAGAGAGATAAACACAGAATAGTCTCACTCATCTATGGATTTTAAGGAAAATAAAAGATATTATTGTAATACCCAGAGACAATAGAGATGAGGGCTGTAAGCCCACAATATGAAGCTTACCACAAAGCGTGATGAGTTCAGTTAAAAAAACAACTTCACTGATAACAATCATGACAATGGTAGTGAGTGAGAGAAATAGAATGCCTGTCTTGAATGCAGGCAAGGGATTAAGGAGGAGATAGATGGAGGGAATTGGTGGAGGGAATGTTACACTAGTGAAGATTTATATATATATGAATGACTTATGATTTAATGACTTAACCTCCCATTGGTACTTTGATCTTTTCTCTCTTCTATTTCCTATTACCTATTTTTATTGACCTCCACAGTAAGCATTTGCTCATTTTATAAATAAAAAGATCCTGCTTACTAACATTTATGCAAAAATAAAATTAAGAGTGTAATTATTTCACATAAAGAATCTTGGACATAGGGAAGGAATGCTGTCCTTTCAAGTGCTCAAAATAAACTTCCATTGGTTTCATATGAATATATATATTGGTTTCATGAAGACTGTTTTTATAAAGACACTGCACAGTCAAACTACTTTTGGGGATAATGTGACTTTCCCTAAAAGATTAGACAAGTAGTATATATATATATATATATAAGTTTTTAAATAATTTTGATATAATTCAAGAAGTTTACTTTTCTATGTAGGCATTCACTTCTAACTCAAGGCATCACCAATCTGGAATTAATCTTTTCATCTGCTCAGCCTGATGATCTCTATGTTACACTTTCTGAGAAGGCATTGCTGCAGACTCTTGCATTTGCTGTGACAAATATCTCAGATCCTAACCATGGGATCTGTATTTTTTTTATGTTTAACTAGACAAAAACTCAAACAAAAATATCCATCTCTTGGAGCTAGAAAGATAGTACTGAGTAGGGCAAGTAAGTGATTACCTGTATATAGTCAACCTAAATTTGATACATGGGACCACATATGGTCTCTCAAGCCCCAACAAGACTGAGTCCTGAGCACTTAGATATAGTCCCCAGTGGAAACAACACAAAACAAAAACAAAATCTGGCAATAATTTGTGCTATAAGAGCACTTTTGTAAGGTTCTCAGAGAAGTTTGTAATCTACACATGATAAAAACTTAACCCAGAGTCAGAGACAAAGCTCTGCCATAAGAGGTACATAACTTGCCTGCATAAGATGCATGTTTATTACATTGCACATAGTCCACCCATATCCCACATCCACTACCACTGTCAGGTATAGTATTGACCCCCAGGACCACTGGACAGTGCAGACCAATGCATTACCAGATCAGGTTGGACAAGTATAATTGTGAGTACCAATGTCCCTGAGCACTACTTGAAAGTATCATGTATTTAAAAAAATATCAATTAACCTTAACCAAGTAAGATACGAGGCTTCCTAATCCCAGCAATAACATTATGAGCTTCTCTGTTTTCTGTGCAATTTCTTTTCCGTAAGTCAATGTCTCCAGTCCCTCCACACATATACACAATTCCATGATAATTATATCTGAGAAGTTGTTGCCCTTTCTTTCTGCATGTAACCTTAACATAAACAGCAATGCACATTCAAATTTATTCTTTTAAGTACACACATTTTGCAGAATTTTTTTTTTCTAATTGGGCCACACCGGTGACACTCAGGGCTATGCACTCAGAAATTGCTCCTGGCATGGGGGACCATATGGGACACTGGGGGATCGAACTGCAGTCCATTCTAGGTTAGTGCATGCTACCGGTTGCACCACCACTCCGGCCCCACTTTCCAGAATACTTTTTGAGTTTTGACATTGATCCTACTGAGATAAATGAAAACAAGGAATAGTATTTCTCTCTGAATCCTTCTCTCTACGTAAGGGAAATAGCTTCATACGTGAAAGGAAACAGATTCATATGACTGCATCCTTAACTGAGCCTTCACAAAGAGCATTTCCTTGTTCATCACTGAATTACTCTAGTGAAGGGCAAAAGTAATTGTAATGTATTATTAATTCTTAATTCTTTTGAGCTTTTATATAGCAATGCTTTAATGACTGGATATAGTCTAGAGAGACTGCAGAAATATAAGATTTTTACTTTTAAAGATAAACAAATACATTGTTTTCTTTTCTTGCCTGCTTTTTGTGAGATATTCTGTTTATATCCATGTTGGTGTTTTATGGGTAAGGGAGATCTTATGTAGTGCTCAAGTGATCCAGGGCCTCTCTGGAGATTCTTTGTCACCAAGGCTCAGATGCTTTAGACCTTCATCCTCAGGAGTTTCAAGAACTACATCAGATGCTCTGGAAAGCATGAGAAAACACTGAAGCAGAGTAAACATATGCCTTGGATCTGCGTAATAATTCCCTGGCTCTATTTCTTGTGATTTTAGTATGTTCTAATTTTAACCAATGTATGCAAGACCTACCTACTCCATAACCCTTATTTCATTCCACACCCTGAATATTTCCTTTCTTAGACTTTTAAAAGCATTGACTGAAAATTTATGTCTCAAGACTGGCTACACATAGAATTCAATAAATATTTTATTGATTCATTAATGTCCTATAAAATGTCTCTAGTATAGTCATTATGTATATGTTAAGTACAGTTTTTTTGTTTTGTTTTGTTTTGGGCCACACCCAGTGATGCTCAGGGGTTGTTCCTGGCTCTGCGCTCAGAAGTCACTCCTGGCTTGGGAGACCATATGGGAAGCCGGGGGATCGAACCGTGGTCCATCCAAGACTAGCAAAAGCAAGGCAGGCACCTTACCTCCAGCACCACCGCCCGGCCCCGTTAAGTACAATTTTTAAAGAGAATGCAAGTAACTTGTGTACTATTAATTTCTTTCTGGAAGTCTCTTTTGTGTTAATGTCACTCAAAACATCTCCCCTAACATTAGGCTAGTAGAAAGTAGAACAGAACCACATCCACTCTTGGGTGCCTGCAGTTTGTAGAGGCTCTCAATACATATACCTCCAGCTCTGAATTTGTTTGCAGAAATGCAAGCCTCAATTTAGGAGACCAGCCTGTGCATTTTAACTCTTACACCCCGTGGTGCTCAGGGATTACTCCTTGCTCTCTACTCAAGGATCATGCCTGGTTGTGCTCAGAGAACCACCCAGGGTCCCAGGGTTTCAAAATGGATCAGTTGATGCAAGACTAGTGCTTTAACACTGTCTCTGAGTCCAGATTTAGTTTACTTTTATTTTGCTCTAAGGTAAGAAAAACAAAGAAGTAGGAACAGAATAGAACACACTTGCCTGTTACCCTTCCACCAACTTCCTGGCTATCTCACCTGGAGAGGGAGACTGCCATAACTGGGACAGATCTGGTTGGTAATCTAAGGAGCTGTCTGGGGTAGGGTTGAGAGTTCAGCAGGAAGAAGCAGCATGGAGAGATGAGAGACAGGATATATGCAGGAGCAGGAAAGAGGCTGCTTAGCTTACCATATGCTTACCATACATGGTAGTTAGCTTTTAATAAAGCTGCATATCTCCTGACTTCACCTGACTGCTATTAAGTCACATTTCCTCGCCATTATCCTGAACCCTCAGACCCGCTTGCCTAAAGGAGCTTGGAGGCATCAGGCCAACTCCATGCTCCATCAAGGACACTATAATTAAAATTTAATACGACAAATGCCAAATATTCTTTCAGATTTCCTGTATATTTTAGTCCTAGAGCTTTGAACTTTAAAAAAGCAAATGGGAGGAGGAAGCTGAGAAATAGTACAATTGAAAGCGCTCTTGTCTTGTAATCACCTTACCTAGGTTTGATCCATAGAACTAAAAATGATCCTGCAAGTTCTGCCAGGAGTGATCTCTGAGGGCAAAGCCTAAGCACCATCAGGTGTGACCACTTAAAAACAAAACAAAACAAAACAAAACAAAAAAAAAAAAAAACAAGAAGGCTATGATAGTAGGGGGCTAAACCCCTATATAAAGCAGCCAATCCTGCCAATGCAAAGTCCTTTAAGCCTCTTTATGGCTTAGTAACATGTAGAAGTAAGAGAAATAAAACAAAACAAACAGAAGCAGAAAGTTACTGTGGTTCTCTGGCTCTATTGGGGCAATAGTGACTGGGCACCACTTTCATGAAAGTTTTGGCAAACCATTCAGTAACACATTAAGAAAACTTGACTCAGTGTTAAGGATAGTTGAATAATTTTTTTTTTTTTTTTTGGTTTTTGGGCCACATCCGGTGACGCTCAGGGGTTACTCCTGGCTATTCACTCAGAAGTCGCTCCTGGCAGGTACGGGGGACCATATGGGGAACCGGAGGATCGAACTGCGGTCCGTCCTAGGTTAGCGCAGGCAAGGCAGGCACCTTACCTCCAGCGCCACCGCCCGGCCCCCAGTCAAATAATTATTAAAGGGCAAACTAAAATAATGTGAGACAAAGGGTGCAGCAAAGTTTGTGCTGAGTCCTATCGTGCTATCTCCATGGCTCTTACTCAATTTCTGTTAGTCTCAACTATGTATTTTACTTTCCACATTCAATAATAATTAGTATTAGATTCTAAATCAGTTACATCAGTTAAATCCATAATTTGACCTTTAAATTTTTGTCTCATCTTAGTTCTCTTTTGTTCTTGTGTGTGTCCTTTTTTGTTTGGTGGGCATACCCAGCAGTGGTCAGATACAAGTTGCTGGTAGATGTTTCTGGTAGTGCTCAGAATTATGTGGTACACCGGTATTTGCACAAATAGGTTCTTATATGCAAAGTAAGTGATTCATTGCTTTGAAATATTTTTCTAGTCCCTGTTTGAGTTTTTTGGGTACACCTGCATAATCCAATAATCAATAGCAACAAAAATCTATTTCATAAGATTTTTAAGCAATGTATTGGCTTGGGATTAGGAAGATAATTTAAAGGGCTGCAGCATAAACTTTTCTACATGGAAAGAAAGTCAGATTCATTAACTGGCACCGTATTGTCCCCTGAAGACTACCAATAATAATCTTCTAGCACCAAGTTAGTAATAACACTGAGCACACACCACACATACATACATACACACACACACACACACACACACACACACACACACAAACAGAAAAAATCACATAAAAAAGATAGGGTTTGCCTTCTTAGAAAGAAAGCATTCAACCTTCAAACTTTGGTGTTTTGTTTTTTTTGTTTTTTGGGGGCCACACCCGTTTGATGCTCAGGGGTTACTTTTGGCTAAGGGCTCAGAATCGCCCCTGGCTTGGTGGGGACATATGAGATGCCAGGGGATCAAACCGCGGTCTCTAGCACCACCTCACCGGCCCCCAAACTTGTGTTACTCTTTAATTTCAGTCATACAATGTTTAAAAACCAGTCCTGCCACCAATGTCAATTTTCTTCTACCAGTGTCTCCCTAAATCAATCAATAATTTCCTGATAATAAGTGATGGCAAGCACTTTTTCTTGTGCTTACTGTCCATCCACATGACTTCTTCAGAGAAGGGTTTGTTCATTTCTTCTCCCATTTTTTTTTTTTTGTTTTTTGGGCCACACCCAGTGATGCTCAGGGGTTACTCCTGGCTATGCACTCAGAAATCGCTCCTGGCTTGGGAGACCAGATGGAATGCAGGGCATCAAACTGTGGTCCATCCTAGGCTAGTGCAGGCAAGGCAGATGCCTTACCACTTGCACTACCGTTCTGGCTCCTCTTCTCCCCATTTTATTTTATCTTTATGAGCTCCTTAAGTATCTTGGATATCAAACCTTTATCTTTTGATTTAAAAATAACCTAATATTGTTTTGTTTTATTTTGGGAAGAGGCTATATCCAGCACTATCCAGGCTTACTCCTGTAGTCAGGGATCACTCCTGGATAAGGCAAGGCAAATGCTCTATCACTGTGTTATCAATAAAGATTTTCTATGGAAAATAACAAAGTCAAAGTAATTTCAAAATATTTTGCTATATTGTATACCAAAGGTAGGGTAATTGTGAGAGTTTTTCAAAGTGTTATATTACCATTATTAGTAAATAAAATTTTGATTATATATTCTTCAAATATTTTATCAATTAGTACTGAAACTTACATACATTCTTTTTTTTCTTGTTTTTGTTTGTTTTTTTTTGGAGCCATATCTTGTTAGAATCCAAAGTTTGGTTTAGAAATTAACTGTAAACCTGGGTTTGCTCTAAGCCTAAGTATAGTTGTGACAAACTGCAATTTTAAGGTAGAAAGATTAGACCCAGTAGAATAGCCAGTTTCTGGAACTGAACCCTATGGATATAGTCAAGGAATTGGTCAGATATTGGAGGCCATAAACCAGTGGACAGATAGTTGGATGACACCGCAACCTGGATCTAGAGATGCCTAATCACCCCTCACTGAGCTGACAGTCCACCATAATCATTCATCTAATGCTACATTTGAACTACAACCAATCCTTCCTTGCCCAACCTTGTATTAAGATCAATAATTTTAAAAAGATTAATACTCAGAGGTGGGGATTCCCTAAACTGAGCCTGTGATACCCTTTATAATTGTCATGTGAGCCATTCTTGAGGTTCTTATTTCTTTTTTCTTTTTCTTTTTTTTTTTTTTTTTTTTTTTTTTTTTTTTTTTTTTTTTTTTTTTTTTTTTTTTTTGGTTTTTGGGCCATACCCAGTGACGCTCAGGGGTTACTCCTGGCTATACGCTCAGAAGTCACCCCTGGCCTGGGGGACCATATGGGGCACGGGGGATCGAACCGAGGTCCGTCCAAGGCAGCGCGGTAAGGCAGGCACTTTACCTTCAGCGCCACCGCCCGGTCCCAAGGTTCTTATTTCTAAGGAGATGTTGGACCCCAGCACCCTGGAATAAACTCCCTTACTTCCTGTCTCCTTGGTGGTCTTCTGGGTGGCAGATCCTGAGTTCAAGACTTTAACATTTTCTCTAACAAATTACACAGTTGAGTATTTCACAAAATTGTAATTCTTATTAGTGCTAGAAGTGATGTGCTGTGGGGCAGGGATTAGCAGAAAAAAGCTGGGCCATATCCATTGGGTCTCAGAGGTTATTTCTTTTTTTATTATTATTATTTTGTTTGGTTTGGGTTTGGATTTTTGGTCACAGTCAGCAGCACTCAGAAATTAGTCCTGGTAAACTCGAGGGACCATATGCAATGCTGGAATGGAACTTTAGTCAGTCATGAGCAAAGTAAAAGCCCTACCCACTATCCTATCTTTCTGGTCTCCTCAGGGGCTCTTTCTGTTTGTGTATTCAGATATGGCCTCTAGAGAGTTGGAGACCACATGCATTACAGGGGCTCAACTCTATGTGAGGCAATCCTCTTCCCCTTGTACTATTCAGCCCTTTGTAAAATGTTTTGGTAACAAATAAAAGGAAAATAAGGAAGGAAGCACTTTGCATAGAATAAAATTTAACAAGTATATTAAATATTTGCAGGTTAGAGAGAGAGTTCTGTGGATAGGGTGCTTGCATTACATGTGGATGACCAGAATTCTATTTATAGTTTCCTCTATTCCCCTCTGGAACACTGCTAAGATATAGAACTAGAAATAACTCCTAAAGCATCATTGCTGTGGTAGAGGCCTGCCTTCTATGTGAAAGGCCACGAATTTCATCTCCAGCACCACTTCACTTGCCAAGTGTCAAAAAAGGCTATACTTGGGGGTCGTAGTGATAGCACAACAGTAGGGCATTTGTCTTGCATGCGGCCGACCCAGGAGAATCTCGGATTCAATCATGGCATCAAATATGGTTCCCCAACCCTGACAGGAGCGATTTCTGAGCGCAGAGCCAGGAGTTATCACTGAGCGCCACCAGGTGTGTGTGTGGGGTGGGGTGGGGGGCGCGAAAGGATACACTGCCATTTATAATCCCCAGCTCCACAACAAAGTATATGATCAACCATTACTTTACCGCATTAGGTAGATGAGTGAGAGTGTCTGCAACTTCAACTCAACACAGCAGCAAAAGGGATGAAGAAAATAATTTCTAATTCAATTTTGGTAAGTACTGAGTTAGATCCTTAGGACTTTTGATAGATGATAAACCTATGTATATTACTTGTGAAATGTCTATTGATTCAGCCTTATGGTAAAATAATTGCTCAGTGGAAAAACAATAGCTTTGAGATAATAAAATAAAAAGCAATAAAATATTTATTATTTAAAAGATTAATGGGAATACAGTGAATGAAATAAATTCCTCTTGTAACATAGTTGACTAGCAATAATAGGAATGTAGGAAATACAGGGAGAAGAATGAAATATTAACCACTGATGATTTAAAAGTCTTGTAAATACACCTTCAGCAGCTAAATTTACTTTCTGGAACCCTTTGTATATGGAAAATTCTCAAACAAACCCCTGAATTATTTACCATCAATTCATAGTATTATAGAAACAGGCAATTTAACAACGATACATTGGCTTCTCAAATATTCCCTGAGATCAATAACTTGCAGATCTGTTCTTTGCCAGCGATACACAGGCTCCATTTTAACACTAAGATAGCAGCTCCTTACACAATGATGCTTTTACTTGTTAGGTTAAGAATATTCACCATCACTACAAGCAAATCACTGCTTTTCACAGCAATCAAATAGCCAAATTTCAATTTACATTTATACATTGTTAATGAGTTTTTATAGAAAGGGTTTTTGATAGAGTAAGATATTATGTAAGTAAGAACAAGGAAAATGAGGAGTTCTGGTGCAATTAAATTAATAATTAAAAATGATTATTATCAAGAATGATGTCTCAAAAGGCTAAAGTATATGTATTGCAGGCTTGAGTCCGGGTTTGATCCCTGACCAATGAATCCTGGAGAAACTATCTAAAGAGACCCCTCCAGGCTCTGAGCTTGGTAGGAGTAGCCCTTGAGCAAGCCAGGAGTATCCCCTCAAAAGGTAAAAATGTTGAATGTATATGTCTATAAATGAATTAACATCAAAAAATCTGATGAACCATTAGAAATTCTATTAGTAAAATACAGACAACTCCACTATAGAGATAATAGAAATGAGCTACCTATATACTTGAGTATAAGCCGAGTTTTTTGACACAAAATTTGTGCTGAAAAATCCCAAATTCAGCTTATACTCGGGTCATACAGGTTATTTGATTCAGTGTGCACACACTCAATACAATGCATGTAGTCTCCAGTTGTCTCCTGCAGTCTGCTGGACTGGGTGGTGCTTCAGCTCAGTCCACAAGTCTATGCTTTGTATGAGACCAATTCTCTTTGTATGAGAATATTTCAAGTATTTTTGAAATTTACCAGTAGCCGCTGCATTTTTCACCTTGGCTTATACTCGAGTCACTAAGTTTCCCAGTTTTTAGGGTAAAATTAGGGGGGTTGGCTTATACTTAGGCCAGGTTATACTTGGGTCAGGTTATACTTAAGTATATACAGTGTTTTTATACAGGAGTCCCAAGCTTTTCCAATATCAATTTCTTTGCATTCAGAAAACCTGAAAGTTCCTATGTCTATGACTTTATGTGCATGCCTGTCAAACACAAAATTAAGGTTGTGAACCCCAGTGTTTACTGCTCAAACATCAGAGGCAATCCTGACAAATCTGTTTGTTTGAAATTCCTGACAAGATGTCAACAGAAAGATGACTCTGGATTAAAAAAAATTATGGGGTGGGAGAGATAGCGCAGCTGTAGGGCATTTGTCTTGCACACAGCTAACCCAGGACAGACAATAGTTTGAATCCTGGCATCCCATATGGACCCCCAGCCTGCCAGGAGCAATTTCTGAGAGCAGAGCCAGGAGTAACCCCCTGAGCACCACTGAGCACTGGTTGTAAAAAACAAAAACAAAAAAATGTATTTGGGGTTGGAGCAGTAGAGCAGTAGTACAGTACATAGGGTGGTTGCCTTGGACACAGCTGGCATGGGTTCAATTTCTGGTATCCTATATGGTCCCCAAGCCGAAAGTGATTCCTAAATTCAGAGCCAGAAGTAACCCATGACCACCTTTGTAAAAGTAAAAACAAAAAATAAAAACGGGCCGGTGATGTGGCACTAGAGGTAAGGTGTCTGCCTTGCAAGTGCTGGCCAAGGAAGGACTGCAGTTCAATCCCTGAGTGTCCCATATGGTCCCCCCCCCCCAAGCCAGGGGCAATTTCTGAGCTCTTAGCCAGGAGTAACCCCTGAGCGTCAAACAGGTGTGGTCCAAAAAACCAAAAAATAAATAAAAACAAAACAAACAAAACAAAAAACCCTATTGGGACAAATATGAGATCATGAGTTTAAACCCTTCCCTATGTGTGGTAAGGATTCCCAAGAAGAGATGAAGGGGGAAAGGTGGAGAACTTGTAAACTCACTCACATACCTTTCTGAGTCAGAAGTCTCCCTAAAGCTCTCAAGAAGATATCCTCCCCTCTCTTCCACATTTTGGTTTACAAATTAGAGTGAGAAAGAATTTATTGGAAGGGATCAACAATCTAAATAGATTAAGACACTTTTAAAATATGCAGTTTAGGGACCAGAGAGAGGTAAGACATTTGTCTTACAAACTGCTGACCTGCATTCAATACTTGAATCCCATATCATTTTCCAAGCAATCATTAAGAGTGATTCCTCGGTGCAGAACAAGATTAACCCCTGAGCACTGGTGAATGTGTCCCCAAAACCTGCAATAAAATTAAATAAATAAAATGTGTGGATTATGGCCCATGGATGCAGCTGTTTGGTAGAATATTTTGCTTTGCCTGTTTCAATATTAGCACAAGAAAAAAAAGACAAAATTTGGGCCTTCAGAAAAGTTATTTTCTCTAGACCAGAGGAAAAAACCTCTTTATTTCTCAAAGACTCATATAATTTTATGTAATATGATTCAACTCAAACATATGGTGAGCTATAAAATGTTTGAAGCAAAATTGGAGCAAGGACCATCACTCCTTGTTTTAAGTTCACATTGGTTCCTTCAGAACAAGTTGATTTCTCAGAATTGTAAATGCTTACAACTGAAAACAGCTTTTATGAATAAGATTAAGTTATATTTTTACTAGATCAATACCTTGTTTTTGAGGGTCCAGATTCTCTTCCTATGTGTTTATGAAAAGTAGATCACACAGAGAAGCAATCTTCCTGCAGGGAGATGGTGACAGGTTAACTTTCTTCTACTTCTAGTGAAATTGAAATCCCAAATGTAACCATGTCAAGAGAGTTTGAAATTGGGAGTCAAATTGGGGATCCTTTTAGAAATGAGCTTTAGGAAGTAATAATCCAAGATATGATATGAGAGTAATTTCTCTGTCACCAATATTTTTCTAGCCCAGAAATATGAAGGCTGAAACTCTTTAGAGATGATTCCATAGCAAGTAAGGTCTAATATGATTCTGGAAGATGCCAGCTCACATAGAGAAAACTAGACACTTTCTGGAGATGAAAACTGCAGCAATACAAGGCGCTAATATGATTAGAGATGGCTACCAAAATTTCAAGGTATTTTCCCCTGGACAGTATCCTAGCAATGAAGAAGACTACTGTAGGCCATAAAGTTTTGAAACTGACCCATGAAACTAGCTTTGCAAAAGCAAGCAATGGACTCACCCACATCAAATTAGAAGAGTGCAATTCCTTCCTTCCTTCCTTCCTTCCTTCCTTCCTTCCTTCCTTCCTTCCTTCCTTCCTTCCTTCCTTCCTTCCTTCCTTCCTCCCTTCCTCTTCTAGTGGCCTCGAAGAAGAATATGCAGTGCCAAGGATTGATTTGAGTTGGCGATACCTTACTCAGTGTACTATCTCTCAATCCCCTTCAATTCATTATCTTATTTAACAGAAATCTCTCCTCTCTGAAGAAGTTTAAGATCTCTCTCTGTCTCTCTCTGTCTCTGTGTGTGTGTGTGTGTGTGTGTGTGTGTGTGTGTGTGTGTGTGTGGTCAAAAGACTGTGGTGA
Source organism: Crocidura indochinensis (assembly GCA_004027635.1). NCBI lineage: Eukaryota > Metazoa > Chordata > Mammalia > Eulipotyphla > Soricidae > Crocidura > Crocidura indochinensis. Next base: position 17,769 of record PVKC010007236.1, read on the forward strand.
TAGGGCTCAAACCCAGGCCACTGGCATGTAAATTATTAAATGAATTTTCTTTTCTCCTTCCCTGTTTCATAAAATGATTTACTTCACTGTTTCTCTTCTAAACCTCGTTCCTGTAGAAGTAGGCAACAAACTAAGGAAGTCTGCACAGAAGTCAGGACTGACTTTTCTTTTTCTGTAAAGGGCAAAAACTCACTTCACCTCCTTCCCTTGAACCTACCAGTTCCCATGTTGTGAAAGACAAAAGGAGTTCAGTACAGCTAAAAAACTGCTTGCACTGCTCAGGCAGGTTCCTGAAGGCTTGCCTGTCTTGCTCTTGTGGACACCTGCAAGATCATGCAGGGTGGAGCAGGAGGGTGCAGGACTTTCCTCCTACAGAGCCCACCCCTGCCCAGCTCTGATGCTCCCCATGCCCCCACCAGCAACAGGTTGAATTCTCTATAAGAATGCACATTATTTTTTGGAGGACAAGGGCCATACATAGCAGAAATCAGGACTTACTCTTGGCTCTGTGCTCAGAGTCTCATATGTGGTGCCAAGGATCAAACAGACTAATTGCATGTAAGGCAAGTGTCCTACCTTCTGTAATTTAGCTCAGGCCAGGCAAAAACATTTTTAGTGCATTTTATTTTTGTAAAATAAAACAAAGCACAAGTAATATGATTGAAAGCTTTGCTTGTTTCTAAGTATATACCATTGAACAATTGTAGAAATGTTCTCTGCATGAAGAAACACTCATCTGTTTAATGTAGCATCTTTTAACTCTCTAGTAGTTAATCGCCTGAGCAAAATTACTATTATTTTTTCCTATCTTCTACCTTAAATGTGACTAGTTTAAAATGTGTACTTGTTCTTAATCATACTAATTTCAAATTCATGTAAAAATAATCTCCACTTAGGCCCAGAGAGATAGCACAGCGGTGTTTGCCTTGCAAGCAGCCAATCCAGGACCAAAGGTGGTTGGTTTGAATCCCGGTGTCCCATATAGTCCCCCATGCCTACAGGAGCTATTTCTGAGCAGACAGCCAGGAGTAACCCCTGAGCACTGCCAGGTGTGGTCCAAAAAACAAAATAATAATAATAATAATAATAATGATAATCTCCACATGCTGATATTAGCCCTTGTGTTCATTTGCTTTAAGTAGTGTAACAAATTATTGCAGACTAACAACAGTTTTCAATTGGCTTCTAAAACCCTGAAAATACGTTATCCTGCAGTTCTGAAAGCTCTACAGGGAGCTTGTTATGCCAAAAGCAAGATTTGAGGGGATCCATACTTCTTTTGGAGACTCAAGAAAGGAGCTACCACTTACTTGATGTTTCACTTTCTAGAGGGTGCTGAATTCTTTCACAGCCTTTTTATGTGAGCAATGCTCACATAGGATCATTATGAACTCCTTTGGTGCTTTGACATTCCAGTTAAAGAACTCCTGAGTTCAAAAACAGTTACTTTTCATTAAAGCTAGATTAGCAATTGCAATTCTATCTTCAACCCTAGATCTTTCTTGCTGTGTTTTAATTCACAGAATTTGGAGGTTCACACATGGACATGTATTTGGAAAGTAGGGGGATTATTCTTCTTACCATTGTATTCCACTGTTTATTTGATTGATCACATTCTCACTAAATCATAAGTGAACTTAACTATATATATTTGTTTTGGGGTCACACCTGTCAGATCTCAGGGGTTACTACTGGCTCTACACTCAGAAATTGCTCCTGGTAAGCTCAGGGGACCATATGGGATGTCGAGATTCAAACCATCGTCCTTCTGCATGCAAGGCAAATGGCCTACTTTCATGCTAACTATATATATATTTTTTGGGTCACACCCGCCAGTGCTCAGGGGTTACTCCTGGCTCCATGCTCAGAAATTGCTCCTGGCAGGCACGGGGGACCATATGGGGCACCGGGATTCGAACCGATGACCTTTTGCATGAAAGGCAAACGCCTTACCTCCATGCTATCTCCCGGGCCCCATGCTAACTATATTTTAACGTATCTTTGTAGTTCATACTTTGATATGGACCGTTTTATATTTACTTTCAAAGATAAACTGAATTCCCAAGATGTAACCCCACCCTGGATTTAGGTTAATCTACCTGAGACCCACCTATTGATGGGAGGAGTCTTGGGCGGATATGACCTGTAACTTTACCTGCAGACCCGACCCAGTTCATGGGAGGGGTCTGGGAAAGGTACTTAAGGACTCTGGCCCAGAGGAGAAGGGCTCTTTGGTCTTTGGCCGTTTGCCAGCGTGGAGGTCAAAGGAAAGATGGCTGAAAGAAGTTAAGATGTAGGGCTAGCTAAGAATAGCTGAATGCTTAATTGGTTATGATATAGGCCACACACATGTGGTGGTTAGGATATGAATAAAGCTGTTACTTCCTGAAGCCTGCCTGTGAGTGAGATTTCTACCTGTCGCTTTCCTGGACCCCAGACCCATCGATTAATGGAGGATGGAGCCACGTGGCCTGGGAAAGCAGGCAGAGGCCTCCATCTCCATCCATCACCATCCAGCGTCATCTTTATTTATTTAAGACAACAATGCTGAACTCCTAACTTTTGGTATCTGTGCCTATGTCCTTCTTCAGAAATAAGTTAATTAAATCTAAAGATGTAATGGGGAGATAAGGAAAACTTTTGGAGGGACAGCTTGATAGCATAGCAGATAGGGTGTTTGCCTTTCACACAGCTGACCCAGGTTCATTCCCCATTATTCCATATGGCCCCCTGAGTACGCCAGGAGTATCTTATGAGCACAGAGCCTCCCACCAAAAAAAAAAAAAAAAAGATGAAAAGTAAAAGAAAAATCATTAAAGTGGACTTTAATCCAATTCTCTCTCTCTTTTTTTTTTTTTTTGGTTTGGTTTTTGAGCCACACCCGGTGACACTCAGGGGTTACTCCTGGCTATTCGCTCAGAAGTCGCTCCTGGCAGGCACGGGGGACCATATGGGGAACTGGGGATCGAACCGCAATCCGTCCTAGGTTAGTGCAGGGAAGGCAGGCATCTTACCTGCAACCCCACCGCCCGGCCCAACTTTAATCCAATTCTAATGGTGTTTTTTAAAGACGAGGAAAAACCACATTAACACAGATATACAGTCAAAACACACAGAGACACACTTGGAGAATAGCATGTGTTAAAAGATAAAGATATCTGAAAGATGAAGCCAAGTACTCAATAATTGCTAAGGACTGGGGAGAGAGATAAATCAGCAGGGAAAGGTGCTTTTCTTGCATGCTACTGGTGACAGTTGAATCTCTGGTACCCCATGTATTCCCAGAGTAATGCCAGGAGTAATACCTGAGCATAAGTCCAGGAGTAACCCATAGCACCAACTATGGTCCCCAAAACAAAACAAAACAAAGAAGCAAGACTGACATCCTCCAGGGCTCACTAGCAAAGAACGCACGAGGACTTTTTTCCCTTACAGGTTTCATTCTGCTTGAATATCTAGATTCCCCAAGTGTGAAATGATAAAATGTTTTAAATTTTCCAGTGTGTGCTACTTTGTTGCAGCAGCACTAGAAAATGAAAACACACTTTCAATTGTATCTTTTATATTGACCCTTCATTGCTACTTTCTACTATGTCAGTATCTTTCCTCATGTGTTCTTTTTGTTTTGTTTTGTTTTGTTTTGTTTTGTTTTGGGATCACACCAGCTGTACTCAGAAGTTACTCCTGGTTCTGTTCCGGTTATGTGCAATAACTGGGGATCAAACATGGGTTGGTCGCGAACAAGGTAAGAACCCTAGTCATTGTACTAGCTCTCATTCCCAATATCTTTCTTATAATGGGCTCCAAAACAGACAAATCTTAAACTGGAGTGAAAGGGATGGTTCAGATTAGTAGCTACACTGGCAAGGACAGCAATCTGATTTTCTTTCCTAACTCAAAGTTGAGAAAGAAAGAGTGAATGTGTGTGTGTGTGTGTGTGTGTGTGTGTGAGAGAGAGAGAGAGAGAGAGAGAGAGAGAGATATTCTACTAAAGAGGTGACATAGGGAAATGCAGTGGGAAGGAAGTGAGATAAATTGGACATATTTGTGCTGGGAAATGTGCACTGGTGAAGGATGTTGGACATTGTATGATTGAAACTCAAATTAACAACTTTGTCTGGGGCCCGGGAGATAGCATGGAGGTAAGGCGTTTGCCTTTCATGCAAAAGGTCATCGGTTCGAATCCCGGTGCCCCATATGGTCCCCCGTGCCTGCCAGGAGCAATTTCTGAGCATGGAGCCAGGAGTAACCCCTGAGCACTGCCGGGTGTGACCCAAAAACTAAAAAAAATAAATAAATAAAAATAACTTTGTAACTATATCTCATGGTGATTCAATTAAATAATTTTTAATTAAAGAATTTATTTAAAAAAAAAAAGAAACCAATGAGGCCAGAGCAATAGCACAGCACAGCAGATAGTGTGTTTGCCTTGCATGTGTCTCATCCAGGACACCGAACCTGGCTCAGTCACACCTTCAGGACCAACCCAGGTTCAATCACTGGCATCCCGTATGATATTGCCTGACATGAGCAATTTCTAAGCTCAGAGTCAGGAGTAATCCCTGAGTGCCAGTGGGTGTGCCGCCAAAAGAAAACAAACAATAAAATACTTTATTCAATACTTCTCATTGGAAGACAGGGTCATTTGATATATGTGTAGAACCAAATGGATGGAAATAAGGTGACATAAATTTAAGCAATAGGTTGCCCCTGCATACAAGAACAACAGTGAAGGTTGCTATATAAAATATGTGTCATTTCCAAATGAAATGACTGGGCAGTAATCTCCAGTCTTACAGCTTTCTGATCAAGAGCTAATATATGTCTTAATAATATTCTTCCAGTTCGACTTGACCATGAGGAAGAGAGCACTGGTCAGCTACAACTAATACACTGTTGACTAAACCAGGGGAAATAAAATAAAGAACTAAGATAAACTAGAAAAAGTGGTCCAGAGAGATAGCAATTGTGCAGGGAGGGTACTTGCTTTGAAGGTGACTTAGCCAGGCTCGGTGCCCAGCATCCCTAGTACCTTGAGCACTGCCAGGAGTCATTCTTGAATGCAGAGTCAGGGCTAATCTCTGAGCATTGCAACTGTGTCCCTCTAAACAACAACCACAATAACAACAAGAACTCTTTCATAGAGAGTTCAGGAGATAGCTATAGCACATGCTGAACTTGTAGAAACCCTAAATTCAATCCCTGGTATCACATGACCATGGAGCACTACAGGGAAGTAACCACCAACCACATCCAGATGTGCTGCCACCCCAAAGGAAAAAAAAAACATCTCAGATAGATAAAATATGTGTAGAAAACAATTAGGAAGAAAGACTAGGGACATGGGGGTGGATGTTATAAAAGGCATTATAGAATCCATTGCTAGAAAGAAAGATCCGAACTGTACAATTTGGTGGCATCACTGATAATTTTAAGCACCATGTTCCTGGGGAGTCATGAAATAGAGTGGTAACAGGCACAGTAGAGAATGCTACTGACTCCTGCTTGGCTCAAGAACCTTGCTGACATTGCCATGAATGTCTAAATAGGTGAGGCCAGGCAGCACTGGTCCAGCCAGCATCAGAAAGGCAGACACAGACTGGGTCCTGATACCCACTGCATCTGATCTATAGCTCTTATGTTGAAGGGAGGTTCTGTTCTTTGCAGAAAATTAGTCTTGACCTCTGCCCAGATCTTCCAGGCTCATGGCCTATTCTCACAATAAAGTATTTTGGCACAGACTCATAATAAGAAAACAAAAATTAAAGGGCGGCAGAGAAGAAAATGCATTCAAGAGAGAATTTTAACTTCTCCAGAGAAAGAGACCTGCATGGTGTGGGAAATGGGTTAACTGTGGATTTTCTCTAAGTTTACTCAGCTAGGTCTACAGAGGAGAAAGGCTGCTAGGTATGATCAAAAGAGAAGGACTTGAAACTTTGGCTAGTCTTTCACATTCTTCTGGGGGCTTTTGTTCCTACAGAACTGTTGCCTATTTCAAGGGGACATTCAAAGTCACTTGGATTCTTAGTTCCTGGGCATTCTCTCCAAGGGGGGGTCAACCTTGGAGTTGGGCTGACCTCATAAGTCAGAATTAACATTATTTTCACAATATAAACAAGGAAACAAAATAAAAGATCAAGATCCAATTCCTATTATCCCATTATTAGTAAGTTCAAATAATTAGAGAACTTTAGAAGGACAGCCTAACATTAGCAGAAAAGAGAAGAGGCCAAAGGTAACAGGACAAATTAAAAAAAAAACCCTTCTTTGAAAGACATTTATTTACAAGAACCATTGGGAGATGGCGTTGGAATGATGGAGAAAAGAAATGACACATAGATTTCACTGTCAAGTATGAAGAGCTGATACGCAAAGAAAGGAAAGGGGGAGGAACTGTCAAACTTGAATTTAGGTTCTAAGTTTGTGAACCTAAAACTTGAAAGAACAGCAATTTCCTGAACAGAAACAAAAATGCCAGAACAAAGATGAGGAGCGAGAGAAAGTAAGAGAGAGAGGGAGAGAGAGAGAGACAGAGAGAGACAGAGAGAGATAGAGAGAGACAGAGAGAGACAGAGATAGAGATAGAGAGAAACAGAGAGAAGGCAATTGTAATATTTATAGAGAGTAGGACACCTGTAGATGGTGCTAAAGGTCTGGAGAAAGTTTTAAATGTGGGAACCTCAAGTCTGATCCCTGGAAGTTTAAAATCTCCTGGACACTACTGGGAGCAGTTCCCAAGAGGCACAGGATAGTCTAAAGAAAGGTAATAAAAAGTATTCATATGCAATTGAGATGCCAGAAAAATGTTCAGATGGAGTCAGCTAACAGGCAGGTAGATGTAGGAAGTTCAAGGTTAGGGAAAAAATTACATTGGAGCTATTGATACAGGTATGTTTATAAAAATGAAACTTCAATGGGGCTGGAGAGATAGTATAACAGATAGGGTGCTTGCCTTGCATGTGGCCAACCCAAGTTCAAGTTCTATGAGAAGCACTGACAGGAGCAAGTGCAGAATGGAGAGTTAGATGAATCCTCTGAGGTGTGGGATTGCTAGGTGTGACCTCAAAACTAAAAAGAATAAAATTAACATAGAATTTAAGCCATGAGGACTCACTTTGACAGCACCTATAGTAAAATTTAAGCCATGAAAATGAGTTGATTGCCAAAGTAGATAATTCATGAGAAAGTAAGGCAGAATCTTAGAAAAGTAATGTGTAGCAGCTCATATGGTTCTAGAGAGACCCCAAAACAAATCAAATAATTAATTAATGTCATTATTTGATATTACTAAGACAAACTAAGAGTCCTTAAGGACTCTCAAAGATATGTCTATTTGCTCAAAATATAAACTTAGTAGTGTTAAATAAATATATCACAAGAAGCTTATTTTCCAAAATAATCATAAAGAAAATGACTTTATAGGCCAAATGGGATGAGAGAGGCTTTAGCTTTAATCACAAAGTCTTCACTGCAGATATTCTAAGCTATATATATAGCTATCTATATCTATATTTCTTTTCTTTTCTTTTTTTTTTTTGGTTTTTGGGCCACACCCAGTGACGCTCAGGGGTTACTCCTGGCTATGCGCTCAGAAGTTGCCCCTGGCTGGCCTGGGGGACCATATGGGGCACGGGGGGATCGAACCGCGGTCCGTCTAAGGCTAGCGCGGTAAGGCAAGCACCTTACCTTCAGCGCCACCGCCCGGCCCCTATATCTATATTTCTAAGCTATATCTATCTATCTATATTTCTAAGCTCTATCTATCTATCTATCTATCTATCTATCTATCTATCTATCTATCTATCTATCTACCTATCTATGTTTATTCCTCATGCTCTGCTCAGAAATCACTCCTGGCAAGCATGGGGGACCATCTGGATTTGAACCACCATTGGTCCTGGGTCGGCTACTTGCAAGGCAAATGTCCTCCCTCTGTGCTATCTCTCTGGCTCCATAATTGTTTGTTGTTGTTGTTGTTTTTGGTTTTGGGGCCACCTCAGTGACTCTCAGGGGTTCTGACTGTGCACTCAAAAATCATTTCCGACTTGGGGGACCATATGTGATACTGGGGAATCGAACTGTGATCCGTCCTAGGTTATCACGTGCAAGGTAATGCCCTACTGCTGCACTACCGCTCCAGCCCTTCTATAATCACATTTAACAGAACAAAGTTTTCACTTTTGGTATGCTGTTCAGGGAAGTATTTAGAGTATCTGTGAAAATTCTTAGTGCAAAACACTTTACAAGATAGAGATGGTGACCAGTTAGCCTTTAGCAATTAATCTCTTGCTTCTCAAAAAAACAACTTAAATATATAAAAATTGAAAAACATTTAATTTGTCATAAAATGCTAAGTTAAAGTTTTATCATCTGAGATAAAAGGGCGAAGGACAATTGTAATAATATTGTAATGAGCAACATATACTAATAATTTGTAAATTCAAAAATAATGTTTTAACTTTCATATAAAAAGTTCACTTAAAGCAAATCTGCTTCATTTTTAAGTCCTGGGTTTATGCAATTGACAGTAAAAGAAGTCATAAATTTCTTATGATTTCATCTTTCAACCTTATTCCCCTGCTGTTTTGTACCAGTCAGAGCTCTGTAAAAAAATGATTCTTACTTTCTAAATGATGCACCAAAGCTGCAGTTAAGTACTTGTAAGTGTTCTGTTACTTTTCAACATTTAAATAAGGAGACTGGAGTATAGTTTATAAAGGTGCTTCCCTTGCATGCAGAATCAATCCATTTACTCCTTTTCTACAAATTCAGAAACAGTGGCCTGGGGCCCGGGAGATAGCATGGAGGTAAGGCGTTTGCCTTTCATGCAAAAGGTCATCGGTTCGAATCCTGGTGCCCTATATGGTCCCCTGTGCCTGCCAGGAGCAATTTCTGAGCATGGAGCCAGGAGTAACCCCTGAGCGAGGTCGGGTGTGACCCCAAAAAAAACCAAAAAAAAAAAAAAAAAAGAAACAGAGGCCTATACCAGAATACTATTCTGTCAGTAGAAATGATAAATATGAAATCTACTTTAGCACAATCAACTGATGCTCTAGTGATCTCTCAACTTTATAAAACAAGTTACCTGCCTGGGCATATTTAATCATCAAATTTAACAATTAACTCCAAGCAGAGTGCACTCCCAGGACTTAATGCTGATATTAGTTAACAACTATTTATAATCATTTTAATTTTAATTTTAATGTGTTATACTTTTAAATTAATTGAGTAATAAGTTAGTAAAATAAGTCATTCAAGGCAAACACTGGACCCATCTCCAGCATCCTGATAAGCATTTCTTAAATTTTGGATCAAATTGAGTTTCATTGTCTGTGTGGCAACTGGAATGAAGACATGAACTAAGGAACTGTTTTTGTTTGTTTGTTTGTTTGTTTTTGTTTTTTGTTTTTTTTTGGGGGGCCACACCCAGTGACGCTCAGGGGTTACTCCTGGCTATGCGCTCAGAAGTCGCTCCTGGCAGGCACGGGGGACCATATGGGAACCGGGGGATCGAACCGTGGTCCGTCCAAGGCTAGCGCGGTAAGGCAGACACCTTACCTGCAGTGCCACCGCCCGGCCCCGAACTAAGGAACTGTAAAGCAATCCTCCTCCTTTCCCCTCCCCCGCTCCATACAAATAGAAACATCTAAAACCCCACATGAATGAATGACTGTTGTGGTGATGTCAGGACTTTCTCTAGGAACTCTGTGAGCCATATTCCTAGGCCACAGGTGATTTATCATAGTGCACAACTAAGCAATATCTTGTTTCCTTTTGCCATTATATGTATTACATCTTTTGACTGTAAATGATTACATTGTCAAATAAAGGTTCTGCAAATACTTCTAATGTGTTGCAAGTATGAGTTTGGAGAGATTTTAATTTCTCCATAGTTATAAACCCTTACCTGCGACTTCTGAATAGAAACTGAATTATATAAATTGAATTATTTCAGACAAAGGACACTGGGTATGACAGTCTTGACCCCTAAACGGATTTTGAGGGTAATCTGTAATGCTATTTCTTTCTGTTCAATTTCATATTTGTTTTGCATGTTTTGGGGTCACACAGCATTGTGCTGGTTGCTGTTGATTCTCCAGTACTTATCCTGTGTAGCTCTCTCCCACCTCTGATCAATTCTTTTTTTTTTTTTTTTGTTTTTGGGCCACACCCGGTGACGCTCAGGGGTTACTCCTGGCTATTCGCTCAGAAGTCGCTCCTGGCAGGCATGGGGGACCATATGGGGAACCGGGGGATCGAACCGCGGTCCATCCTAGGTTAGCACAGGCACCTTATCTCCAGCGCCACCGCCCGGCCCCTCTGATAATTCTTAATAAGGTAAATGATGGTTAATAAAGATGTCTTGACTTAGGGGAAAGATGCTCTGAACAAACTCCAAGATTCTTCACAGAAACTGTGAACATCATCTTATGATTTTAAAGATGCTATTGAGCTTTATTTTATTATTTTCATCTTGATAATTTATGTCAATTAAAAGCATTTTTTGAATATTATTACCCCTTTTAAATTATTATTACCCTATTTGCATTGACATTTCCTTATAAAGAAGAGAGGGAGTCCAAATAGGCAATATAAATATCCCTCTTATTTATCAATTCATTTACTACCTATGCACACCATATATGCACACCTTTCTGGAGGAATTTAAGGACCCAAAGCCTCTTAAATTCGCCTCCAATGTTTTTCATGCGTTGGGAAGCGTTTTAATAAATGGGACAACACCTTGCTCATTTGCAATATATATATATATATATATATATATATATATATATATATATATATATATTTGGCTTTTCTTCGCCATTCCTCTCAAGAAAATAAAAGGCTTCCTTGGAGACGGTGTGTGTTTGTAGCCAGTTTCAATCGCGCTTCAGTGAACGCTCCCCCTTTGTGCCCGTGTTTTTCCCAGACACAGCGGGATCTTCTACTGGGCCGAACGACGACTCCGGCGCTGGGCTCCGAGATCCCCGGAGCAAGTCGCGCGGTCCCGAGAACAGGCTGCACCGCGCGAGCGGCGGGACTAGGCGGCTAACCGCGCCCCAAGCAGCCCGGCCCGGTCGCTTTCCAGACCGTGTACCCAGCAGGCTCGGAAGAGGTCCCGTCTTCCTGTAGGCCCCTGGGCCCGGAACCTCGAGCCAGGGCCTTTGCTGCTTGATCCGCGCGGCGCTGGGCTGGAAAGGCGCGAGAGCAAACCCCGGAGCGGCAGGTCCCCGGCGCCCGCGAGCCTTGGTGGCGGTGGCCCCGAGGACCGACCACGGGGATCGAGCGGCCGGGCTGCTCTCGGGGGCGCCGGGACCCGGCTTTCTCCTAGGCCTAGGCCGAGCGGGATTCCGCCCACGAAGGGTTGGCTGAGCCCAGCCAAGCGGAGGCTTGAGCCATGGAGGATTTTCCTGGTCCCGGTCCCCGGGAGGAAGCATAATGGTGGGCGTAGACAACCAAGGTCTGTGGGTCTGTGCGCGCTCCGCCACCTTCCGGCGTGGCGGCCTATCCCGGAGCGTCGGTTCTGGGGCAGAAGGAAGCCTTCCCGGGCCTCCACGCTCAGCCGTTCCCGCAGACTGCGGGTGTCGACTGGGCCCGGTTCCTCTCTCCTTGGCCCCGGGGCCCGGCTGTTTCAAGAACTCTGGTGACAAAAACCACAACCACGCCAAACATGCATGAGAGAGATTTCTGAGCTCTGCAAGACAAGGCTGACATAGAAGAGTAACACCAATCCTCATGTACTTAGAAGCTACATTTCTATTGGGGCCGGAGATAGTACAGTGGATAAGGCACATCTTGCATGTGGCCAACCCAGGCAATCCCCAACTTTAGCATCCTTTATCTCTCCCCCTACTCCGCTCTCCAGGAGGGATGGCCCCAAAACCAATAAATACATTTTTAAAAGAACCCACATTTCTTTCTTTCTTTCTTTCTTTCTTTCTTTCTTTCTTTCTTTCTTTCTTTCTTTCTTTCTTTCTTTCTTTCTTTCTTTCTTTCTTTCTTTCTTTCTTTCTTTTTCTTT
>PVKC010007237.1:0-29920 GCA_004027635.1 Crocidura indochinensis
AGTCGAGTAGTATTTCATTGCATTTTTATTCCAAGGTGTATTAAAAATGTTCTGCATCACTTATCAAATGCAAATCTAAGCAGTAATAAGATATTACTTCACATCTCTGAGATTAGCATATATCACAAAGAGCCACAATCAGTATTGTCACAGTTGTGAGGAAAAGGAACCTTCACCCACTGCTGGGGAAATGTCAACTGGGGCATTTTTTTCTTTGTTTTATTTTGGGGCCATATCTGGCAGTGCTCAGGATTTATTCTTGGTTCTGCATTGAGGGATCACTTCTGGCAGGCTTTGGGGTCATATAGGGCACTGGGGTTTGAACCCAGGTCAGCTACAAACAAGGCAAATACCTGTCCACTGTATCACTCTGACCCCTGGTCTGGCCAATTTGGAAAATAAAATTAACACTTCTGAAAAAAACTAGGAACTGAACTTCCATATGACTCAGCAATTCCACCTGCTGTAGGTGTCCATGTGCTTTTGAGCCTGACTGGATGTTTCTTTTCTGGGTCTGCTCACTTCTCTTGCAGCAATTGGCAGATCAACTGTCTTGACTGCTGCTGGTCAGAGTGCCTACTGGCTTTAACTCACTCCTTACTGTCCTCATAGATAGGCATGAGGGTATGACTTACCTCATATGTCTCTTTAGATGCAGAGCAGGTCTTGAATACAGGTGGTTCAGTGTTCGAGCATATCCTCTCACCCCTGGCTTAGTTCCTCTTCTTAGACCTATTCTCCCAGGGAAGGGGAACTTTCTTTCCTTCTGTGCCAGGCCCCTAAGGCTGTGAAGGCAGTGGAGGAGTTCAGTTTAAGAGATGGAGAGAGAGGCAGGGCGGCTCTTGGTAAGCTTTTTCCAAGGGGAAGCAATTAGTATCTTAAATTTTTTTCAAGATGTGTTTCATGCCAGAGGCCTTGTTTTCCTGTCCTGTGTGAATCCAGGGCAGATTGACCCGTTCTTCCCTCTCTCCTCCCACCATTCTAAAAGAATTTGAGCCTACCCTTCAGATATCAGTTACCTGCAGCTTCACTGAAAGAAGGATGAGGTTTCTTAGTATATACATGTACATGAATATCTGTCCTTTATCCAGAGACCCCAGAGGTCTCTGTTTTCAGTCCTGTGTCTAATGTTATGGGTAGCCAGGAAATGTGCTTCCTTTTCTTAGAATTACTCCTGAAGTCAGATATCACACATGGGACAGAAGAGTGCTTGATAGGACAATCACTCTGAGACCTATAGAAGAAGGAATGGTACATTTTGCTTTGTAAGAGGCTGGGGTGAAAGAAAATTTCATAGAGACAGGGATTTGGAATGGGATTTGGGGGGATGAGTAGGCATTTGAAAGGCATAGCTGAGGAGGAAGGGCATTTTCAAAATAGGATATATATATACATATATATATTTGTTTGCTGTTTTTATTTTTCGAGCCACACTGGTGGCACAGAGGGCTTACTCCTGGTTCTGTTCTCAGAAGTAGCTCTTGGAAGGTTTAGAGAACCATACGGGATGCTGGCGGTCAAACCCAGGTTCATCTTGGGTGGGACACATGCAAGGCAAATGCCCTACCACTGTCCTATTACTCCAGCATTTGTAGAGTAGGAAGACATTAGGAGTTGAGTTAGATTAGTGCAGGCATTGGTGATATGGACAGAGCAGAAACTGTAGGAAGACTGCAGACGAGGCCTACACTATTGTATGAAGATGGGAACATGTCAGAGGTCATTCACCAACTAACTTTCACTGTGTAGCAATGGGGAGCATAGCTCCCATTTTAGAGACATGCTTAGTCAGGACCATGGTTGGAGAAGGAAGAGGTTGGTGACAGGAGACCACATTAGCAATGTGGTCAGTGCAGTGGGTCACTTTGGAGACAGGATGGAGGAGCTTCTGGGTTTCTGGTTGAGACACTACAGGGGCTTCCCAGTGCTCTGTTATTTTTGAAGTTCTTTGCATCTCTCCAGACTCATTATTGTCCTGATCTTACTGTTTTCAGTGTATCTTGTATGTGAATCCCAGCCTGGAGCCTGGCGTTCCATTGGCAGAGCAGTAAAAGTCATTAATGGGGAACTGGAGAGTTATAAATAAGCTAGCACGATCCCACCCAGTGTTCCCTGTGCTTCCAATCTGCGGGAGCAGGGAATCAGTTTTGATTCATTAATTGGCAGAAAGATGAGGCCCCAGAGAGCATCCTGGTGCTGCCAGCTCTTCCCCACTTCCGGGTTGGCTCCTGTATCTTGCTTGCACCAGCTTCTTACTGCTTGCTGTCTGGGGCTGCATCCACTGCCCAGTGGCACCTTGGAGCCTTGCTTCCATCACTTAGTCTATGTTGGGCTGTGAGGCTGGAGGAATGGGGACCTAGTCTAGGGTAATCCAGCAGAAAGGCCCACCCATGTGGGTTTTCTGCCCAAACCAGGCCAGTTTCCCCCAGTCTTGTCCCTTTGGCATCCTGCCAGCCTATGATAAAACACACCTTAGAGGAGAGGGTCAGTTTCTTCTGTGAACTGTACAAGGAGCCTGGGGACCTTGGAAAGTTTGCAAGCTCTGTGTCTCACCTGTGAAATATGTACATGAGAGAAATGCTTAACTCTCAACATCTTTAGTAATATTAATTACACTGCTGTGCTATGTGTGAGTGCTGGGCCAGGTGCTTCGAGGGTCAGCCGGATACAGTTGCTTTCACTCGTATTTCAGAGACAGAAACTGGCCGGCAGCAAGCACAGATGTTCACCCACAATTGCCAACATCACTGAGTGCCAATGAGGTAAGGTGGTGCCACGGGTGGTTCTATAGTAGCTTTGGTAACCTACCAAAAAAGTTCAGGATTGGAGTGCATATAGTGCATACAACGAAAACTGGTTTAGTCCACTGACCCCGCCTCAACCATTGCTTGGTACAACCCTGGAGGACCCATGCACATTCTTGGAGCACTGTCTAGCCTAGTATTGCTGTGAGGTGCCCTGAGGCCTCCCTAGTATGGTCAGGGTGAACCCCATCTGCCAAAAAGTATGTGATGCAAATGAGTCAGACAGATGGAGACAGGACACAGCTGACATAAGTGGAGTGGGCATAAGCATGAAGGCTGACCTCTGGAGCACACAGGAATGCATGTGGGTTTCACAGGGTCCTGGTGATGCTGTTGGGGTGTAGACTGCATTTTATGTAGATTTTAATGGGCCATTTAGCAGTCTGGTTGGGCCACAACACAGCCACATCACTGTGCCGTGGAGAACTGGTGGCAGGTAATTGGAGTCAAGGTTGGATGCATGTGAGTTCAATGGGGAACTGGTAGTGGGGTGAAAAAAAGTTAACTTAGGGCGGGAGAGAGCATAATGGTAGGGCGTTTGCCTTGCACACAACCTATCCCAGATGGATGGTGGTTGAATCCTGGCATTCCATATGGTCCCTCGTGTCTGCCAGGAGTAACCCCTGAGTGCTGCTGGGTGTGACTCAAAACAAAACAAAACAAAACAAAAGAAAGTTGACAGTTTATCATTTCAGTGATAAAATTCAAAATTTGAAAATTTTTGAACCTGGTGGTACCAGGGAGAGAGAGAAGGGAAAGTACCAGTGGGTGAATGGGGGGTATTTATTTAAGATCAGTAACCCAGGATTGCACCCTGGGGAGCTTGGTGCTGATGCTTTTCCTGAAATTTGGGGAGGCTGTGAATTAGCTGGCCTATGGAAGGGCCATAGAGAGAGGATGGTAAGTGATGTCTAGATCTGGGAGACAGAGAGGGACAGGTGCACCCAGGACGCTGGAGAAACTCTTTAGCTTTCAGAGTGACTCAGTACAGATGCAGAGGCCTGTGAAGATGTGCTCACAGGATGTGGCGTGAGCGACCTGGTGATGGTGGCTTCATTTTAATCCATAAAGAATGAGGTCAACATATGAGGTGTGCTAAGAGGTGTGAGGAGATAGGATGGAGGGTGGAGGAGGGAGTGTCGGGTGAGCAGCATGGAGGGCCCAGCTGAGATGGTGGATGAGGGGCTGTGCTGCTGACCTTGTAGCCCTCAGACTCTCAGTGAACAGGATGGGGGTCAGGAAGATCTCACCCCAGCTAGGCCTACAGTGGTTTCCCTGGGGATAATGGGGGAAGAAAGACAGTGAAAGGCAGAGACAGATAGGCTGAGAGACAGAGAGAGATACAACAGAGATAGACAAAGAGAAAAAAACAGAGACAGAGGCACACACAGGTGGGGAAGCATCTACAACAGAAGATTGTTTTGACTGAGATTTGGGCAAGGTTTGGAGTGAGGGTAAGAGAAAGTCAGTGGAAGAATCTCTTCCTGCAAAAGGTCTGCAGGGCAAGATGCTCATCTGACCTTTTTTTGTGCAGGAGAGGGAGTTCAGGAGCCTACCCTCTGTGAGTAGTCAGGAGGGCACAGCATTCCTGTGGGAGCTCTAGCTGTGTGTGTGTGGCACTACTGGCCTCTCCCCCCATTTTATGGGTCTGTCTACCTTTTAAATGTCTTAATAAAACATGAAAAACATTTATTCTCCATAGATCAGTAATCTACCATGAGTTATGACAATACTAAATTTGATCAATTATGCACTGGCTATAAACTATTTATGAATGCTATCTTAATTTAAAGCATTAGCCATTAGAATTCAAATGTTAGTAAAGTTGGTGCTAGTTTCTGGGTGCAAAGGAAGACACAGGTAAGGAGGGGCATGGCAGGATCAGTACTCACTCATGAGCTGGAGTTGATTAGTGAGTAGGAGTGGCCAAGTGGGCCTGTGAGAAAGCAGAGGTGTTGGAGAAATAGAGGGACCTCAGGGAGCCCTGTGTTGTCAGAGTCCACCTCTGTCTGCTGCCACCTGCCAAGAACATCTGGACTTCACCAGGCTTCTATGAGGTGAAGGCATCAAGACAGGCTCAGTTCAGACAGTGAAGTGGCCTCTTTTCCTGATGCATCAGGAAAATTCTGTCCCTTATTTATTTATTTATTTATTTATTTATTTATTTATTTATTTATTTATTTTGGCCCCATTTGACAATGTTCAGTGCCTACTCCTGGCTATGCTGTCAGGAATCACTCCTGGTGGTGCTTGGAATTTTGGGTGTGAGGCATCGAAACTGGGTCAGCTGCATGCAAGGTAATGATCCTGCCTACTGTATTATCTCTCCAGCCCTATATCTTGTCATTTTTTTAAGGGGTGACCCAGAAGCTTTTTGAAAACGTATGCTTGAGGAAGCTTGTGACCTCAGAGTAAGAGCTGCTGGGCTGCCTCTTCTCTGTGTGAGGACCATGTTCAGCCTTCCCTGGGAATTTCCTGGGCCAGTATGCATACAAATACCTGTGGCCCCAGGAATTGTGAAGCTCCATTAGCACATCTCTGAGGTTTGGCTTCCTTTACTGTGCCCTCTAGTGAATTTTCTGGAACCTGCCCGGGAATAGAAAAATCTGTGCACAGGCCAGGAGGAGAGTGACCTCCCTCAGTATTCAGGGGTGCTTCTCTTCAGAGTCCACCTGTAGTGTCTGTTACAGTTTAAGTTTTAAGTCACCTCACTTTCCACCAATGTCCAGGCCTTCTCTTTTTTTCCTCTTTGAGGTACTATCCATACTGTCCCTCCCCTCATGTGACCATGTCCTATACTATGCTGGACTCATCCAGTGTATAGATTCTGAGTCACTGGTCTGCAGCTGTTATCCTGTAACCCGTGTCCCCTGTCTTGTCTTGCTGCTCTGCTGCCTGTCACTGGGCCTCCTCAATATCCTGGCTCTTTCCCCATTGTCTATTCTTTATTCTCAGACTACAAGATTGAGAACTGCTGCTTTTGTACCACCTGAACAGAGAGAAGCTAGGGCCTGATGAGCATGAGCTTGAGATCAAAGAAGTGGCCTAACTAATGTTCTCACTCCTTATTGGCCTCACTGGCAGATGTAAAGACCAGCTCTCTTTCCTCCATTACCTAGTTCTCCCACCCCTTAGCATCTGGTTTTGTATATGCTTTTTTTTTTTTTTTTTTTTTTAGCTGACTGTGTGATTTCCTAGCTGTGTGACTCAGGCCATGGAAATAACTCTCTGTGCCTCAGTTTACTCCTGAGAGCTCCCCTGAAGTGAGCCTTTGTAAGACCCCCATTTGCCGGAGTGATAGTACAGTGGTAGGGCGTTTCCCTTGCATGGACGAACACTGGATGAACCTAGGTTTGATTCCCGGCATCCTATAATGGTCTCCGGAGCCTGCCAGGAGCCATTTCTGAGCAGAACCAGGAATAACCCCTGAGTGCCTCCGGGTGTGGACCCCCCAAAATTAAAAAAAAAAACTCATTTGCCTTGCAGTGTGCTCGGTGCTGAGTCTAGTGCCGCCTACAGAGGAGCAGAACATGCTCCTCTCAGATAGCCAATAGGAAGTTGCCATGTGGCTAACTGGGAAAGCTGGGTCTGACCTTGAGCTCTGAGCAGGTGTTTTCACCCCAATTTTTTGCAGCCACTCTTCATTCTCTAAAGCGACTGAGCTGGGGCAGGGGAGAGGGGAGAGATAGAGTTTGAAACTGCCGGAAGATTTTTATCTCCACTTGGACCTACTTGCCCAGCTGATGAGCCATTCTTAGGAGCCATTATCAATCCATCAAGTCTGCATTGTAATCCGGAGAGATCACTTTATGACTGCATGATATTAGAGGCGAAGAATGATAACCAAGGCCGTTATCTTCTATGAGGCTGGGGACACTGGTGACTTCTCAGTTCTTGCAGCTTGCTCTGCAGGGTCAATGGCTCTTCACACAAAAAGATCTTCTGTGAGAAGCATTCACAGCCTCTGTGAAGTGGGAGTAAGCCCCCAGGCAAGAGCCCCACACTGCCTGTTGGGGTGCAGTTCCCACCATTGGTGCATGAATGCTGTAATGTCCCAACCTACCCTAGGAATGATGACACCACCTTGATTAAGCTAATAGCTGATTTGGCTTTGATCTGATGTATTTTGATCCTATTATTTTTATGTTAGAAGCCTCTAAATAACCATCAATTGACTGTGCCCCAATTAGCAGGCCATTCACATCGGATTGGAAATTGACTTGCATCAGGCCTCTCCATTAGTGCCTGTAAGAGGCTTCCAGCTTAATTACCTACCCTGTTCCTGGAGGCGGGGCTGGAGGGGCTGCAGGACTTTGCAGGTGGTCCTGGAAGGGGGGGGGTAGGTCT
The DNA here is from genome assembly GCA_004027635.1 of Crocidura indochinensis. NCBI lineage: Eukaryota > Metazoa > Chordata > Mammalia > Eulipotyphla > Soricidae > Crocidura > Crocidura indochinensis. The sequence continues at coordinate 7,152 of PVKC010007237.1, forward strand.
GGGTGCCCCAGTTGGCACGAACAGCTGGCAGACAGGGGTGAGACTACCCTGTTTGTATTTGCTGGTCCTTGGGTTTGAGTGTGGATGTTGATGAGGACATTCAGGGGGATAGTCAGGAGCTGCCATATCATTAGGATCTGTTTTGTGCTCAGTAGTGGGCCAATCTTGTGGTCCAGTTCTGGGCAAGTCCTGTGGTCCAGTTTCCCCATAGTTGTGCCTGGCAGAGAAGGTTGGAATGGATGGTGGAGGTAGTAGACTGGATAGAGAGAACATCACTGTCTCCTACCCTATTCTCTTTGGCTTCCTCTGGGAAATGCCCAGTAAAGTTGAATATGAGCATGGCACATCACTACATGGCTATCTGACTTTGCTTAAGGTCCAATTGGTCTATGGTGGGACTTGTTCCCCACCAGCCAAGTTGTTGGGAAGCAGTGACATCAGGCTGAGTGAGGGATTCTCTTTGCTGGAATTTCCTTAGGAGACAAATAGTGAAATAAAATTATTTTAATTTGAATAGAGGAAGAAGGACAGGGTTTAGCCTCACTGAGACTCTAGAATTACCCCTAGCTTTCTGCTAAGGAGTTACTTCTGGGGACTCAAGAAACCATGTGGAGTGCAGAGGTTTTGGATAGAGGTTAGCTGTATGTAAGGCAAGCACTTTAATCCCTTAATTCTCTGGATTTCAGTCTGTGGTGGTGATGAATCATGACCCACTGTCTAACTGCCATCCACAGTCCTATCCCCTTTTAATAGAAAATAGAGGTGCAGAGAAGTTGTGCCTTTGATGGAGGAAGCCTGTCAATGAGATGGAGACTCCAGCATATCAGGCCAAACAGGAAGCAGATACGCCTGACTGTCAGCAAGGCTGGGCCAAGGGGATCCATCGGATCCAGAGACAGGGTGACTCCCAGTTATTGTCTACTTATCATGAGCAGCACTCAACTTCACTCAGCTTTTTCACATGTCCATTGGGGTTGACTCTTTTTCTTTGAGTGAGGACTTGATTTTCAACTTCACAAGAGTCTTGAAGGGATTGGAACTAGAACCTAGGCTTCTCTGCATTCTTGCTGTGGTAAAAGAATTTACTAGGAGATTAAAAAACGGTTGAGGCAAGAGCAAAGCTAGTTTATGGGAAGAGTGTACTGGTTAGACTTATATAGGAGAGAGAGAGAAAGAGAGAGAGACAAGGGAGAGAGATTTTAGCAAAGTCTGAAGAGATACTGCACAGATTTGGGGAGTCTTTGGGTTGCTTAAGGGGTAAGTTCTTATTTTCTATAGATTAAATAATTCTAGGAGGTGGGTGAGCAGGAGACATGTACCTCATTCCGGGAAGGGAGTGAGTTGTCTCTAAAATGTTCTAGCAAATTAAGTGAAGAGTGATTATGTATATAAAATAATTTGGAGCTTTCCTGGATGAGAATGGCTGGGCCAGTTCTAGGAACTGAGCAATACTCAGGGTTGCTGGGCACAGCTTATGGTACAAGTAAGGACCACCTCCACCTCTGAGGCATATTAGACATGGGAATTAAATTAAGCATCTTTTAAGGGGGCTTATGCTAAACCACTTCACTTTTCACAGGCTAAATTTGGGGGCTCTTGGTGACTTCTCAGCTTTCTTTTTTATTTATTTATTTTTTTGGGTCACACCCGGCAGCGCTCAGGGGTTACTCCTGGCTCCATACTCAGAAATTGCTCCTGGCAGGCACGGGGGACCATATGGGGCACTGGGATTCGAACCGATGACCTTTTGCATGAAAGGCAAACGCCTTACCTCCATGCTATCTCCCGGGCCCCGACCTCTCAGCTTTCAAAGAGGATGGTATGACCTTGTCATCTTGCTCTTGGCGCTCCCTCCTCTGGATCTCTAGTTCTCTGGGTAAGGGCTTGCAGGTAGGGGTCGTGCTAAGGGGGAATGTAAAACAGCAGGAGGGAGGACCCCTCTTAAGTAAGGCTTTAGATGGGGAGCCTAAGGACCAGATGGTTCAGGGGCTTCAGGACACGATGGTCGTGGGGTGGTTCGGGAGTGGGGACACATGGCTGGCAACCAGGAAACAGGAGATGACCTGGAAGGGATCTAGGGTAGCTGGCACTCAAAAACTCTCTTCCTGCACATCTGGAGTTGGAATATTGGCCTTATGCCCTAGGGAAGTAACAGTTTGTTTGGTCAGAAACCTCTTAACACTGTAAATGCAATGTCTGCACTGCAGTCAGTAGGAATGTACAAGGGAAGAAAGAGAAATCACTCATCATCACAGCACCTTAGCTTTTAGTGCTTTCTTTTGCCCTTTACAAAAGAATACTTTCACTTAGTGTTAACCATGTGAGCATATAATTGTGCACCTCAGAATTTTCATTTAGCCGCTTCTTAAAAGTGCTTCATCCTGGGGCCAGAGAGATAGCATGGAGGTAAAGCATTTGCCTTGCTTGCGGAAGGACGGTGGTCAGAATCTCGGCATCCCATATGGTCCCCCAAACCCCGCCAGGAGAGATTTCTGAGCATAGAACCAGGAGTAACCCCTGAATGCTGCTAAGCATAACCCAAAAACCAAAAAAAAAAGTGTTTCACCCTGAAAGGGAGTTCAATGGTTCAAATACCATTGCCAGTGACCTCTGAGCTCCTTATCTGAAAGACGGACGTAAGGAAATACTGAAAGTGGCTGGCATGAGACCCCAAGGTGAGGTGACAAGCACAATTACCAAGAGAGGCTTTGATAAGGCAAAAAGTCTCACCAAATAGCACCCCAATCCCCACATAGATTCCTACTTCTCCATTATTGGAGACATTTGCTTTTTCTACAGAGATGAACTAAGCAGGAGTTGAAAGTTTGGCCAACTCTCAGAAGAAAAACCAATTTTTGGTTCTGCTATGATACAGTCAATTGAAAAAGGTGTTTTGCAATATTTCTGGGTTGTGTCTTATACATATTGTTTTATTTAATTGATAGTATAAGATATATTTAATTTTAGATTACTCTCACATAACCTTTTTATGGTAAGTACTTCCTTGGAGTATGTTGTATCTTCATAAAAATTTATCTGTTTCTTTTTGGGCCTCCTGAGTGATATTCTAGAAGTGGGGTGGCAGGACTCACATGGTGATTTTTGGCCATTTGGGATGGTAGGTCAATTTGTGCTGCTTTGGACTCTGATGTTCTTTGAGTGTATATGTCTCAGTACTATACTGGCAGTGTTGTGCTGAGGACCAAATCAGGTTCAGCTACATGCAAAGCATTGGCTTTAAACCCTGTACCATCTCTGTATCTTAAGTCCTATCAGTTTTAGAGGGCATGGATGCTTTGCCACATGGGGTACATTTGAAATCTCTCACCTGTTTGCCTCTCTCAGATGCTGATCATTCACAAGTTCTAAGAGGTATCCCTTTGGCTCTGATTTCATTCCTATAATTTGGATCGGCCTCCAAAGTAGATTTATTGAATCTGCTTTTATCAAGGGCTTGAAACCATCAAAGGTTACCAGATTCTCTCAACAATCTTTTTTTTTTTTTTTTGGTTTTTGGGTCACACCCGGCAGTGCTCAGGGGTTACTCCTGGCTCCATGCTCAGAAATTGCTCCTGGCAGGCACGGGGGACCATATGGGGCACCGGGATTCGAACCGATGACCTTTTGCATGAAAGGCAAACGCCTTACCTCCATGCTATCTCCCGGGTCCCTCTCTCAACAATCTTTACTGGCTGCAATGTACCAGGTCCCATGTGTATCAGGAGAAGGATGTGAGCAGTATGGGGGTGACCCTTTGTCTTCCTGGAGGTCACAATGGAGAGACAGAGGGACACCAGTGGCAGTTGAGGTGAGCTGGGGAAATACAGAGGAGGGGGTGCCAGCAATAAGAAATCCTTACCCTGCCTGAGACATAAAGAATGAGCATGAAGGTTCTAGAGAAAGCAGAGAAGAGGAAGGACTTTAAACAGGATGTAGCACAGTGAGCAAATTTCAGTGTTGGGGAGGTCTTAGCCTAGAGAAGCCTGAATAGGAAGTGAGAAGGGGCCTTTGCATAGTGGTATGATTGCCAAGGAAGGGAGGCTTATAAGAGTCTCTTCAGTACCATCACTACCACCCTGCCTCACACATGGAAGCTAAAACCCCCAAAGGGAATCTATGGATATTGTCTTATAGTCCTATAGATTGTTCAGGGGTTGTGCTCTCCCTGGGAGCAGGGGTCCTTTGCCCTCTGGTTTTTCCCCAGACCCCACTGCTTTGCTGCTTGGGGTTGTTTCCTACATCTTCCCACCAAATCCTCCTTCTAGTCTTGTCTGAAGCATTACATAAACCCAGGGGTTCTCAAACAAAAGATCTGCATTGTCAAAGTTGTTCCAAACTCTGCTGTCTGTAGCAGATGGCCCACTGACACTCCCAGGCTGTGTTTTGAAACTGCATCTGCTTTCTCACATTCCTGCCATCACACAAAGCATTCTTAATAAATGTTTGCCTCCGTACTGGTGCAGTGAGTTGCAATGCTGGAAGTTGCATCTTGCCATGAGTTGGTCTGCTGCCACACAGAATGTGCAGCCAAATGAGGCACACTCCACACTTCCAGTGCCTGGATCTCTCCAAAGGATATTCCTTGTGCAGCCATCCTAGGACCTGCGGCTGCCTGGCATCTTGTCATCTTTCTCCTCCAAAGCTCTGCAGTGGCTGTCCTAGCTGTAGCCCCGCTTACTTTGTTAGTGTCAAGTAGCACTTGAATAATCCTGGGTGTCTGAGACCAGTCACTTCATCTGAGATTTGGCTCAATATTTTTATGATATGAATCAAATAGATTTGGCCAGAAGATCTAGGGTTTCTCTTTTGGGTTGTGTTTTGTCGTTTTTTTCCTTGCTTACATCCTGGATCTTCTGGGGTGTTTCTCTAACTATCCAGTGTAATTCATTCCCTTCAGTTCCATTGAACCAAAAACTGCAGAGTACATGGAATACACCCAACTGCCACTTGGCCTTAGGGATATATTGATCCACAAAATGAATGGGGCACAGGATAACTGACTTAGCAATGCTTATCGGTGTGGAGAACAGATGTGGGTTGAGCATGGTCCTACATTGCTCTAGATATCACCTAAAACAAGGGGATTTGTGTTAAAAAACTGCTGTTTCCTCTCTGTTGAATGGACACAAGAATGTCTTACTTGTTTAGGGGCTTCCTCAAGTGATGCTCAGGAGGCCTGGAAACCAAACCTGTAATTCAGTCAACCTGGTTGTAGTTCAAAGCAAGAGCCTGAAGAGTCCTGCTAAGGCTGTTTGGTGCCAGAATGACTCAGACCATCCTGCTACTCTGGGGGTCTCTAGTACCACAACCTACCAGTGCTCAGAAAACTCAGGGGTGCTGGGATTGAATGCAGCTTGGATGCATAATGACTGCTCTACTATCTCCTGGCTATAGGAATGTCTAGCAGAATCTCTAAGCAGCAATAATATGAGCAGGTGAGAGATTTGATTCCAGCCCTGGACATGTTCTAGATCCCTGCAGAGAGGCAGCATGTCTGGAGCTGCCTGGTTGGGGCCAGGCGGATCAGAACCAGAATAACATGACTCTCATGTTCACTTCCTTTTCTTTCTCTTCCAGCCTGTGACCTCATGACCCAAGGCATTTTGGCCTTGGTCACATCCACTGGCTGTGCATCCGCGAATGCCCTGCAGTCTCTCACAGACGCCATGCACATTCCACACCTCTTTGTCCAGCGCAACCCAGGAGGGTCGCCTCGCACCGCCTGCCATCTGAACCCCAGTCCCGAGGGTGAGGCCTACACCTTGGCCTCTCGGCCGCCTGTCCGGCTCAATGATGTCATGCTCAGGCTGGTGACAGAGCTGGGCTGGCAGAAGTTTGTCATGTTCTACGACAGTGAGTATGGTAAGTTGGGGAGTGGCATGGCAGGGGTTGCTCTAGGGCTCCGGTGGGGCTATTTCCAGGAACAGGGAGACCTTCAAGCTGGCATCCGGTGCATGGCACTGAGAGCTTGTGAAAGGGTAGGGACAGTGGTTGGTGGTTTGAACTGAGTGAATCCCAGGGGATTAAGGCCTCACCTTGAGCATCGTGAGTGGAGAAAGAGCTGCAAAAACAGATCCTTAGATAGGCACTAAAGTTGCCTAGCAACAACACCTTATCATGACAGCTGAAGTTTGCGTCATCTTAGAATTTTCAATAAAATATTAACAAACTGCTGGCGGGGAGCTGAAGGGCTGCACGCAGGCAGCAGTGGATATGTCGGCCTGCCTGAGTCTGCCCTAGAGCCTGTTCTCCAAAGATTGATTGTCCTTTATGCTGGCTGGGAAGCTCTGCCTCCTTTCTTCCCTCCATTCTGATCTGCCTTATGATTTAAGTCAGACAAAGGAGATGGAGCAACACCGAGGGTCCTAGTATGGGTTGGCATGTGTGAGACTGGGATCATTGGGCATGGCTAATGATAGAGCCTCTTTGAAGAGTTCTAGATGAAGTAAAAATCATAATTGTTAGATTGGAATGCAGAAACATGGGCTTTGGGGAAAGGGAATTTCAATTTCTTTTTTTACAGGCCATAGTTCAGACTTGTGTGTGTTCAACTTTTGATAGTGGGATTTCTGAGATTCACATGTGATTTTGAAAAATAATGCAGATTGCATGCATCCTATGCCCAGGTTCCTTGGTGGAACCATGTATCTGGGGTACAGTGTGCCCAGCAGTGTGCCCACAGGTCTGTTCACACCCCAGTTTACATATATGTGGGTGAATGTCTTCACTTTTGTCCTACCATCTCAGGTAGATTAACTGGATTGCCATAGCCAGAATACCTTGACCAGAATTCCTAAACTCCCCTCTTGATAGTCAAAGCATTGCATCATGAGGCCTGCATTTTGGAGGGGGGTTCAGTTCAGGATAGAATGGGCATAGTGACCCTCCTAGAAAGTTCTGCTTTGTCTCAGAGTGAAATATTCCTTTGCCAAGAATATAAGGAGGAAGATAACCCAACATATGTTTGCATTTGCCTAAATACTCTGCTTCCGTAAGACTGGAATGTTGTCCTCAGCTCTTGAGCAAATATGCCTTTTGGAGCCCTCCTGGAGGAAATGAGAGAGCAAACAGTTGCTCTGCTGCAATAAAGATGAGGTGTTGATGGCACTGAAACTGTACTCTATTCAGGTGCCGGTTTCTTTCTCTCACTCCATCTCTGCCATTGTGGGAACTGGAGACCCTACCGCAGTGTTGAGGAACCCACAGAATGTCTATTAGGGGCCATTTCTCCCCCAAGAGTCCTTGATGGTAATGTCAATGCTGCTGCTCTGGGCCTTGCTTGAAGTCACTTCCGGGCTAGAGGTTGTTGTGTGCAGGCTCTGCAGCTTTTTCTGGACCTCTTCCCTCATCTCCTTTGCTCCCCTCTGTTCTGGCCTACGGAGATCCCTCAGACTATGGTCCTTTTTGAGGTCTTGGAGGTGGCTTTGCTGGGAGACTCAGCCACAATAAGCTGGAGTTATCTCTCCAGCACAGCCACTATCTCTGGACTCTGATGGTTTTTATAGACTGAATCACACCAATGACACAGGTTAAATGTCTGTGTTTTTTTCGTGACACCCTTTTCTCCACTCCTCTCATGAATCAAGTCTTTAAGAAAAAGGTTTGCCTACATCTTCTCCCATTTCTGGGAAATGGTTTTTTGGTGATGTGCCTTCACAAACAAAGATTCTCTTCCCTTCTCAGCTATTCCTGACATACACATGAGGGCCTATTCTTTACCATCACTATACTCCTGGGCTAGGCTGTTAGTGCCTGGCAGGAGAGAGGACAATGTACTGACTGATGTGGTCCTTCTATTTAGTATGATGTCTGGCAGTGAGTGTTCCTGAGAAATCATCACTATGAATAGAGCAGCTCATGTATGAGAATGTGGAGCTTTCAGGCTATTCTTGCATGAGACAAAGCGGAAAAGTTAAGGAAGAGAAGGGGTGGATGATTTCACCATCGAGGGAGGGCTAAATAACTTTTCCTTTCTGCAGACTCTCCTGTGCCTCATTGCCTCCCCTCTTCCACTCTCCTCCCTTCTCTGCCACTCAGAACCCCAATCAAAGTGAAAGGGGTGCTCGTCTTTATTACACGGACAAGTTTGCTGGACTTGATGTTCGTTTGCCAACAGACATGGCTTTTATCAATAACTCCATAAAGTTGCATGGTAAGCTAGTAATTTCCTTTGATGGACCATTGCATCTTCAATACTAGTTTTTGGTAGGTTGTATGTGGATTCATCCTGATTTCTGTGTGATACCATGGTTTGCACAGTGCAAGGGAGGGAATGGTAGAACCTTTTATGTGTGCTCATTATGATCTGAAAGTGGGCCTGAAATTCAGAGCTGAGACCAATCTGTAGCTGTTCCTGTCCATGGCGCTGACCATTTGAACAGAAGGATTTTGGATATTTCATTTGGTTCTATGCAGAACTTGCAGTCTTTGCTTGTGCTAGACAATAGCCCTTTGATTTGGTAACCTTTGATGTTATTGTTCCATGAAATGTTCCATAGCATTTTTTAAAATCTTTGCACCACCTCTGTTTTCACTGCTTGTCCTGACTTTGCCTTTCCAAATGAGTCTACATTCTGGTCCAATTTTCAATATGCTTTGTGTTAGGTGTGCTAAGATTCTGGAAGCCCAAATGTAGTCTGATGTATGTGCAGACACTGTGGGCTATCCCTTGAACAGGGATGGCTTTGGCACATGCTAGGGCTATGGCAAGATTTATATTGCTTAGATGCCCAAGACAAATGGGGCCTCACCCGTCCAAATCCACTCTACGTATCAGTGCAGCACTCACCAAAGATGAGCCCAATTAAAAAGCAAATTGAGTGTAAAGATAGTTTCATTCCTTCCAAAGTCAAACAGAAATGACTTGGGGATATAGTTGCCTTTTTTTTTTTTGCAGGGTACTGATCTTCAAATATGTTTACTAATCTTCAAATATGTTCTAGTGCATTTGTTACTGAAATTTACACATAAGGAGCATGAAGCTCAGAGAAGTCTTTCTGATTTGAATGCCCACGAAGTTGACTCAGGCACCATCCTGTTTTGTAACCTTGGGTTTGCTAGGTTTTTTTTTTTTTTTTTTTGCTTTTTTCTCTCTTCCCCAGTAGGCAGAGTTGATGCCAAGAAGGGTATGTGTGTGCGTTGTTTTGAAAGGATCTTTATATGGCCCCAGGCTTGTATGCTCAATAGCTTTAGTGAATGTCATGCATAAGGTCTTGCTCTTACTCAGATTCTTCTTGATTTCCTCCTCTGTCTCCCTTTAAATCTAAGAATATCCTGTCCTGGGTGGCACCGACAACTCCTGGCATTTGAGTTGGGAGTCAGGTGTCAGAGATGTAAAAGCACTGGGCCCTGAGACAGAGCTTGGCAGTGGGGTGAGAGAGAAGTTTGTATGTGTATGATTTACAAATTGCAAGATGTGCCATTTGGTAAAATTCCATCAAAAATACTTGTATGCTTGTTGTGACAGTGAGAGGAAAAATAAAAGAGAAGCTGACATTTGGGAGAGAAAATTTGTGACATTAAAATACCAAAAGTTTGGATTGAATGGTACAGGGAACTTTCATATTTGCCACATTAAATGCTGGGATATTCATTTGTTAGTTGGGGTAGGGGTGGGTGCCAGAAGTTGCATCACAGTTTCTCCCTAGTGAATACATTTGAATGAGGGGTTAGTTGTGATATAATTTTTTTAAACCATTGATTCATTCTTCAACAGATAGTCATTAAGGCCTGATCACATGCAGTTATTTTTTGATTATTTAAGGTACTTATCTTGGAAGAAATGAGATGGTAAAGAGACTAGACAAATTATACAGGGATGAGAAATGGGCCCAGTTTCCCAAGCCTCTTTTTCTCATTGGATATTTGGGGTACTTTGATCTCCTCGTAGCTTCAGGACAAGCTTGGAAAGGTTGGAAACTGGGATTTTATAGAAAGGTAATCTCAGAATTTTGCATCAAGGGTCACTATTTCTTTTTTCTTTTTTTTTTTGGGGGGGGGAGATTTTTGGATCACACCCGGCAGTGCTCAGGTGTTACTCCTGGCTCTATGCTAAAAAATTGTTCCTGGAAGGGTCAGGGAACCATATGGGATGCCAGGATTCGAACCACCATCCTTCTGCATGCAAGGCAAATGCCTTACTTCCATGCTATCTCTCTGACCTCTCACTATCTATTTCTAATAGTCTTGAAATATTGAAAAACTTGGCAGCATTGCCTATTTACAATGTATATATCAGGTTGGAAAAATGATTATACAGTAAATTCCCATTTATCTTTACTGATTTTCAAGGTATAAAGAGGGAACCGGAGAAACAGTAAAAGGTATAAGGCATTTGCTTTGCACACATTGACCCAACTTTGATCCCTGACACTCCAACAGTATATCCTCCCAAACTCCCTCTCCTCTAAAATATAAAGGTGGGGGCCAGCGGCTAAATGACATATGCCTTATAAGCGTGAGGCCAAGAGTTTAATCCTTGATGTTGCCTATGTATGGTAAATCTAGTTCTTGCGGGTATGCCCTCAAGTTCTGGTCCCTGTGAAAGTGTCTTCTGGAACTACTGAGGCCACAACTAAGTGTTTGGTCTCAGTTGCACAATGAGTTGTGAATGAACACTATAACTGGCATGCATTATCCAAGTAGCACAGCAGCTGGAGATAGGTAAGCACTACAGGCAGGAGTGTGATCCCTGGCAAGTATGTGTGTGAGCACCACAGTGACTCCAACTAGTACTACAGCCAGAATGTATGCAAGCACAGAAGTAGAAGAATGTGACCAGTGGTAGACTGGTCTACCACCATACTGGTCATATGAAAATGCTGAAACAAGGTGTATACTTCTGGCAAACATCAGAATCAAGTGTATGAGTGCTACAACCAATCTTGTGCCATCTCATCAAGAGCAACAACAGTAACAGAGAATAGGGAAGGGGAAGGGAGTTATTCGGGGCTCCATGTTCTCCACTTTCAGTCTGTTCTCCACTGCCTTGAGTGTGCATTAGCCAGCTGCTTGATTTTCTCTATCAATTACCTTGCATGCATGGATCCAAATATCCAGATTGATTAGTTTTGCTTGCTTGTGAGTTTTAAGTATGTGGAGTAACACTTGGTACACTTTTATGATTGCCTTTTATACCCAATATTAGGCTTTTGAGGTTCATTTGTTTGAGGCTGGTGGCTGTGTTCAATCATTTTTACTCTGGCATATCACTTGATTTATTACTCATGTTAGGTTATAGGCATTTGGGTTATTTCTAAGCTTTTGCTTTACAAATAATGCTGATTAGAAGGGGTTTGTAGTTGTGTTTTTTTTTTTTTTTTGTGTCCATGTGTGAAAAGGCCTTTGAGATCTATCCTGAGGAGAAAATTGCCTGACCGTATGGATCACGCATTGTTCCCTTTATTAGGTTATTCCAAATTATGTTTCAGAAATTTCTTATCTATTTACATTGCCATCTGCAAAGTACAGCAGTTCCCAAAGCTCCCCAATCTCATCAACACCTGGTATTGTTTTTATCTTTGAGAGAATTTTTATGAAATGATATATTGCTGTGATATAATTTACATTTTCTTGATAACAGATGAGGTTTAATACCATATACTTATGGTATATTTTTGTTTTCTTTCCTATGAAGTGCCTATTAATAGCTTGTAGTTATTATTCCCTTAAAAACCAGAGGCTTGTTCTGGAGGTGGTCAGCAGTAGAGTGCATGGGTTTGATATCTCACATGTGCACATGCACAGAAACTCGCATGAAGATGCCTTGGATTTGACATTATCACACATGCACACACATGCAGGCACAGATTTGCATGTGTGAGGCCTTGGGTTTGACATCTTACAAACATGTGTGCAGCATAAATATTTGCATAAGTGAGGCTCTGACACTCATTCACATACACACACTTTCATGAACGAGGCTTCTGGGTTTGATATGACACACACATATGTGCCACGCTAAAAAAAGTAAAAATCGAGGGTTTTTTCTTGTGTGACAAAAGTCTTAGTTTCTGAAATTTCTTCAGATTGTTGTTGTCAGATTTGTGTTTGATATGATTAACTCATTTAAAAGTCTTTCCCCTTTCATAATGCTATATTAATGAGGCAGTGTATTTTTTCTACTAGGATCCTCAAAGTTCTTAAACATACATGTTAATGGAATCATTTGAGATTTCCCACATTAATTTAGAAATTAATTTACATTAATTTAGAAATTATTTCCATACACTGTCATTCTCAAAAAGGGATACTATAAGTGTATAGCTACTTGCTTCTCTTACTTTATGCCCCTCAGTTAATTATCTTACCTTTCAGGGTTTCAATGTCTGTTCTTCATTCTGGAGACCATTAGCTCTAGGTGCTGTGCTCACACCTATCATTTGCCCCCCCCCCCCATCTCTAGTAGCATCAACTCTGTGCAGAGACCAACCTGGTGAAAAAGAGGCGAAGGATGAAACCATTGAGAATGATGTCAGATGGTAGAAACTGCCACCTAGGAAATGGAACAAGAAGATATGGTAGTGCTGGAGAATGACTGGGAAGGTGAAGGCCACTGTGGGAAAGTGAGGATTCTGGGAAGAGTGAATGCCAAGCACAAAGGCCCTGGGACATAAATAAAGGGCTGTATGACTGGACTGTAATTAGTTGGGATTAGGATAGGTTGAAGAATTTAGACATTTAGGGGTCAGGGTCCCTGTCAGAGATATGTCCTAGCTGCACTACTTACTAACAGGGTGGCCTTGGAGATGAAAGACCCATGCTCCTTGGGCTTATGAAAGCAATTAAGTGAAAGACTCAAAGAACAAATCTGTGGAAGCTCAGCCTTACTTAGAGAACAGTTCAGCTCACAGTAGGTATCAATAAATGAAATCCAGTGTCTTGATTATTCTTGGTGCCCTCCATGACACACAACTTCCCTATCTGTTTGTCTTGTCAACTATTCTGCCCTACTGATCAAGACTGTCACTGAGCCTGTCTTACTGGAAGAGCTCAAAGAAAAATTGGTAAAGAAATAAGTTTAAAACTGAAGTTATGGGAGATTAGAGTTTGGCTAAATAGAAAAGATATATATTTTTTCAAATTATTTTTTCTAAAAATAGAAGAGTGTAATGTAGATTCTGGGAGTCTTTGACATTTAAACAACAATGGGATCCTAGTGGGAATACTGTTTAGTCCATTTTTCCACTTCATTCATCAGTTATGAGAGGCAGTAAAGAATGTGGGTGAAGACTGTGGGCTCAGGAGGGAGAACACCAGGTGTTCCTGCCACCACCATTCACCACCTCCTTCATTTTGTGGAAGTGACTTCATGGGTCAGCTACTTTATATCAAAATTGCCAAAATACCCTGTGATAGTATTGTGAAGATAAAGTATACTAATTCATATGGAATCCTCAAGAAATGCTTAAGATGTAGTGCCTCTGACCTAATCAATCCCTGTTATTAGAGTCTTGGTGGTTTTTCAGGGTTAATATATGAAATGTTGCCTTACAAAAAAATTCCATTTTCGTTTTTCTTTTATTTTGGCCACACCCATTTGATGCTCAGGGATAACTCCTGGCTAAGCACTCAGAAATTGCCCCTGGCTTGCGGGGAAACATATGGGACACTGGGGATCGAACCGCGGTCCTTCCTTGACTAGCGTTTGCAAGGCAGACACCTTACCTCTAGCGCCACCTCACTGGCCCCCAAAATTCTATTTTCTTTAAGAGAAATTACTAGAAATGACTTTGCTAAATCAAAGTATATATAAACTTCAGAGTTGTTTTCTATACCTATTGTTGAACAGTCCTCATAAAGGAAGTGTATGGGGCTGGGAAATTAGCTCAGCAGTTTGGAGCTAAAACATGCACCTACACTTGAGTTTGAATCCCAGCCACCATGTGGCTCCCAAACACTATTGTGGTGGCCCTGGTGGTCACTGGTGTTGCACATGTGCAACTCCACATCATTAGAATTTGACTATGAATTGCCTGGCCTGGTTTACCAAGTATTGTTGGGAATGCCCCCAGGTCCCTATGCATTGTTTAGAAAGTCTTTCTCCCACTCCAAATATTCAAAAAGAATATTGGGCCTATTTCTTCAAATCTATACCGCAAGCTGGGCCACATGTGCACTTAGGTCCTTGTAATGAAGAGAGAGAGAGAGAGAGGAGGAAGGTCTTTCAGGCCCAAGTGTTGTAAAGCCATTCCTGTGGAAACCTGAGTTGCACTGACAACAGATGGAGCCTTTCTGCCTGTGGGTCCAGAGCTCCGTTACAGCTTCCTGACTCAGATGCAGTCTTGCCTTGCATCTGTTCAGCAGTCCATGCTCTATGGTCACTTTAGGGGTTGAGCTTGTATGTTGTTGCATATGTAAACATTTCTAATCTTATCATGATTTGGAATTTTTACATATGCAACATATGTAAGTAAGTAGGGGCCTAACGGTCTAGGAGGAGTTAGGGCAAGCAAAGTACACTGGGAGAAGGAGGGCATGAAGAGTGCCTCAGGCAGTGGAAAGGGTTTCCTGGATGGCATGGTGGCAGCAGTGTGGTGGCAGAGAGTGAAAATGACCACAGAGTTGGACAGTGAAGAGAGTCTGGAGCTGAGACTAGGCAGCAATTATATTCTTGCTGATGAGCACAGAGTCCCCAGAACTCGTGTGAGCCATACTCACTGCTTGTTTTTCATGTCCAGTACAGAAATTTGAGAACAGACAATGGCCATAGGAAAGAGGGGTTTCATCTGCAGAAAATTCAGATCCTTTTGCAGCGTATGCACACACTTACTGGCTACATACAAGAAAATTAGTACATTAAAGAGAAAGTCTGTAGCCAGAAGTCCTTACCAGGGCAGGTGAACTGATGACAAGAGGCATAAGTGCATAAAAGTTATCCTTCCTACTGCTCACTGACCACATGACTTCTCCTGAGCCTCAGCTCATCCCAGGAATAGGGATGTGGCTTAAAAATTAATTTTATTCTTTAATTGATACAATTTTAATTAAATCACCATGAGCAACACAGTTATAAAGTTGTTAATGAATGAGTTCTAGTCATACAATTTTCAACATCTTAACCTTCATTACTGAACATTTCTCTCTACCAATGTCCCTAGTTTCTCTCTCTTGTCCTCTCCAATACCTGCCTCTATGACAGACATTTTTCTTTTCTCTTTTTCTGTTTTCCTTTGGGACTCTGTGGTTGTAATATTATTATTAAAGGAGTATCATGTATATACTTTAACTCCTTTCAGCACCCAGATCTTGCCCAGAGTGATCATTTCCAACTATAATTAATATAGAGGTTGCTTCTCTGCTTAACTACTTTCCCCTCCCACCTCCTTGTGATAAGTAATCTACCATGGACTAGTCTTCCTGGTCCTTGTCTCTATTGTTTTTGGTGTTATTACCATGCTATCTTTTTTTAATACTCCAGAAATGAGTGAGATTGTTCTATGTATATCCCTCTATCTTTGGCTGATTTTACTGAGCATAATACTCTCCATATGTGTCTATGTCTATGTATAAGCAATTTTCATGACTTCATTTTTCCTAACAGCTGAATAGTATTCCATTGTGTAGATGTACCATAATTTATATATCCATTCATTTGTTTTCAGGCACTTAAGAGGCTTCCAGATTCTGGTTATTATAAATAGTGCTGCAACAAGATGTCTTTTCTGCATTGTGTTTTTGGGCCCTTTGGTTATTTTCTAGTGGTATCTCTGGGTCACATGGGAGCTCAATTTATTGTTTTCTGAGCAATGTACATATTGTTTACCAAAAGACTGGGCAGTCTACAATCTCAGGATGAATTTGGTTATGATATATTAACTTTTTGGTGAATTTTGGGACTCTATTTGCTGGTATTTTGTTGAGGATCTTTGCATTTGTTTTTATTAAAGATATCAGCCTGTGGGGCCCGGGAGATAGCATGGAGGTAAGGCATTTGCTTTTCATGCAAAAGGTCATCGGTTCCAATCCCGGTGCCCCATATGGTCCCCCGTGCCTGCCAGGAGCAATTTCTGAGCATGGAGCCAGGAGTAACCCCTGAGCACGGCCGGGTGTGGCCCCAAAAACAACAACAACAACAACAACAAAAAAGATATCAGCCTGTAATTATTTTTTGTGGTGTCTCTATCTACTTTTTTTTTTTTATCAGAGTGATGTTAGCTTTATAGAAACTATCGGAAGTATTACCGTGTTTTTCAATTTCCTGGAAGAGCCTAAAAAGGATTCACAGTAGGTCTTCTTTAAAGGTTTAAAAAATTCATTACTGAGTCCATCTGGGCCTGGGATTTTGTTTTTGGAAAGTCTTTTGAGTCTATTCAATTTCCTCAATAGTTATAGGTCTATTTAGGTATTCAAAATCATCTTGGTTCAACCTTAGTAGGATATAGAAGTCCAAGAATGTACCCATTTCTTCTAGGTTGTCTTGCTTCATGGCATAAAGAAACTCACAGTAATCTCTGATCATCCATTAACTTCTGTAATATCTATTGCGATATCCCCTCCTTAATTTCTGATATGGTTTATTAAAATTATTGCTCTTTTTGTAATCTTGCTAATGGGTTATTGATCTAGTTTATGTTTTGAAAGAAATAGCTCTTGCTTCCATTGATCTTTTGAATGCTTTTGACTTCCTGTTCATTAATTTCTTTTCTAAGTTTCATTTTTTTTCTTCCTGCCTGCTCCTGGTTCGTTTTGTTGGTTATTTTCCATTTTCATAAACTTCAAAGTAAAGTTATTTATGGTGATACCTTTATTTTATCCTGATGAATGCTTGCAAAGCTATATACTTTCCTCTTAACACTGTTTCTGCTATGCACCACAAATTCTGAACGCTCATGTCCTCATTCTCATTTGTTTCCAGGAATCTTTTGATTTCCTCGCTGACTCACTGTCTGTTCAGAATGAGCTGTTTAAGTTAAAGGTGCTAAGACTTATTTTTCCATGTCTGTTTGTAATCTACTTCTATTTTCAATGCATCCTGGTTTGAGAAGGTAGTTAATACAATTTCTATTCTCTTGATTTTATGGAGGTATATTTTGTAGTCAAGAATGTAGTCTATTTTGGAGAGTATCCTATTTGTATTGGAGAATAATGTGCATCTACCCAAATGTATACTAACTTCTCTTCCATTTCTTCCTTCAAAGCTAGTATTTTCTTGTTGAGATTTAGTCTGATTGATTCATCAAGAGAAGATAGAGTGGTGTTGGGTACTATTGTGTTTGCTATTTGTTTATTCATGTCTGTTCTGAGTTGTTTTAAGTATTTTGTTGACCTTTCATGGGTGTATATATATTTAGGAGTGTAATTTCTTCCTGATACAATCCCTTAATTATTAAGAAATATCCTTCTCTGTCTCTTATAACTATTTTGAGCCTGAAGTCTATGCTGTCTGATATTATATGGCCACTCCAACCTTATTGAAGAAGTTGAAAAATTGTCTCCCAAACTTTGTCTCTGAGACTGTTTTTTCTCTGACTATTAAATGTGTTTCTTTGGGCTGGAAAGATAGCATGAAGTTATGGCATTTGCCTTGCATGCAGAAGGATGGTGGTTTAAATCCCGGCATCTCATATGGTCCCTGTGCCTGCCAGGGGCGATTTCTGAGCGCAGAGCCAGGAGTAACCCCTGAGCACTGCTGGGTGTGACCCCAAAACAAAACAAACAAACAAAAAAAAGTGTTTCTTCCAGGCTGCAGAATATTGGATTCAGTTTCCTGATCCATTCTGCCACTCTGTGTTTCAATTATAGCATTTAATCCATTGACATTGAGAGAGATTGTTATAATGGAATTTATCTGTAAAAGTTTGGCATATTTGGAGGATTTGTTCTGTCTTAAAATAACCCCTGATGTTCTTCTTTTAAAGTTGTTATTAAGTTTATTAAATTTTTGAGCTGTTGTTTGCCCATGAAGTGTTTATTATTCCCTCAATGAGGGAACATCTTAATGAGAGTTTGGATAGGTGAAGTATTCTTGATGAGGTATTAATTTCATTGATTTTTTTTCCCACTATATCCCACCAGTGCCTTCAAACTGGAGAATTTCCTTTGTTAAATCTTAAGAAATATATTTTGCATATGATTTCCTTGTTTAATCTGGTTGCTTTCAGTATTCTCTACCTATGGTTCTTATCGTTGTGATAAGGCTCTACCCTGGGTTGTTTTTATTTGATCTCTTTTAGCGGTACTCTTTGGCATCCAGCAAGTACGTGCATACACTCTTCAGCTCTGGAACTTCTCAGCAATGTCTTTGAGTATTGCTTCTATATAGGAGTTTCCTTTCTGGCTCTCTGAAATGTTGATGATTCTTATGTTGTTCCTCTTGAGTTGATCCCAAAATTCTCTTGTCAGTTGTTCATTTATTTTAAGACTCTTTTTTTCTCTTCTGCCATTGTCTGGAGATGTTATGTAGCTCATTTTTGAGCTCACTGATTCTGTCCTCGGCAACAGTTACTCTGCTGGTGAGGCCTAATGAATTTTTCATTTCACCTATCAAGTTTTTCATTCCTGTCATTTCTCTTTGAAGTTTTCTCATTTCTACTTTCTTGAGTAGAAATCCTCTTGAGTCTTATGGACTGTCCATTGAATTCCTTGAATTTTCTCAACATTTTCTCTAAATTTATTATCAGAATTTATATAGCTGACTGATACTGGTCAAGTTTTCAAAGCTGCTATCTTCATTCACTAAGCATGGCGGGGTTCTGTGTTGCTTTCTTATTGTGATCTTTGCAGTCTGGAATCATGTATTGTGTGCTGTTCTATGGCTGAGTGACTGGGTGAAGTGTGTGACTGCATAGCAAAGCACTTTTCTTGGGGCACTGATCCAGGTGTGAAAATGGTGCTCCTGAGTCACAAAGAGGATTCTGCTTCTACTCTATTGGTCTACCTCTACCTCTTTTTCTTGGGAACATGTGGTTGGGTGGACCCCAGAAGGATGGCTTGATAACCCCACCTGTGGTCACAGTATTTCTCTTTCTCTTGGGTTGCTGACCTTGGTGTGAAAATGGTGTTTCTAAGTTGTCAAAGAGGAACCTGCTGCTGCTTTGTCTGCCTGCCTCAGTTTCTTGAAACCATGGTTAGGGATAGTGATTTCTTAGATGCAAGATTAGAACACCTAGTAGAGTGCCTAGCATAAGCAAGGGGTGTAAATGATCACCTTGAGTCAGGTGGGAGGAGTCTGTGTAGCTATAGAAAGTCAAGAAGTACACAAGAAGTCCTGCTCTGAGGTGCTTTTTTTTTGTCTTGGGTCACATCCAGCAGCACTCAGGGGTTACTTCTGGCTCTTCACTCAGAAATTGCTCCTGGCAGGCTGGCGGGACCATATGGGTGCTGGGATTCGAATCATCCTCAGTCCTGGGTTTGTTGCATGTAAAGGCAAATGTCTTACCATTGTGCTATCTCTATGGACCCTTTTTGGTTTTTATTAATTAATTAATTTATTGATGGATTGATTGATTGGTGAGATGCTTGTTTTTGAGGATAGGTTTGAGAAGCATCCACTTGGGCAGTCTGCTTGGGCTGACTCAGCTCTGTATCTGTAGCTGCGTCCTATTGGGTGAGTCATCATGATTCCATTTGTAGCATGGTATGAACTGATACTCTCTGACTTCAATATGGATTAAAGGATTTATTGTCAAGCAAGTGTCGAGCCTCGGAAGAGCATGGAGGAACTTCCTTACTCTGAAACTGAACCTAGCATGGCTGTTTGTTCTTTCTTGGTCTCCTAACTGTTGCGTTTTTGCTATCATTTATGCTGGGGCCAAATTACCTCTGAGTTGTGATCTTGGAACATGGAGAAAGAGTCAGGACTTTGACCTGCAGGGAATACTCCAGGCTTCCAATCCCAGCAGTGAGGTTGAGCTTCCACCTTCTCTGAAATTCTGTGTGGTCACAGGTGGCTCTGTTGGACCATCTCATGTGCTCCCATAGCAAATATTGTCAGCTATTAGATTGAAGCCCCGAGTTTTCTGGAAGTGAAACTCCCCAGAAGAAGGAGAGTTATTAGAACAAACACTGTTTTAATCAGTGCTCAGCGCCTACTGCGTCTCCTTTCTGGCCCCTGGCAAAGCAGGCCAGCTGACTGAACCACAGTGGTGAGCGATCTCATTAATCACACATATCGTATCATTACAGCATTAGCTTAAATGGAAGTAACAAATACTTTTTCCAGATGAAATTAGTAAGTGAGTCTAATTGCTAGGAAACCTATCCATAAGCTCAACAATAACTTTACCAAGACGAGTATTCTGGGCTTTGTTCTTGCTTCTAATTGCAACACAACTGTACTTCAGGCACATTAATTACAGTATTTGCTGGAAGATTAAAGCTTATTGATTTAGAAGTCCCCTTGTCAGGTCCCAGGTGCCTCTTAGGATGTGAGGAGTCACCTGACACAGACCCCACCCAGACCTGCTGTATGCTGGAGGCCTGGGACTGGTGCTTACCTCGTCCTGTGCTATGTCTTAGTTCTTCCATCTCCTGTTGAACCTGCATCCTTACCCCCATCTCCAGGGCACACAAGATAAGGCTTTGCTTTTAGAGACCAGCATTCTGGAGTGTGTGTAATGACATTATGGCCCAACATCTTCAGGAAGGACCAGTGGCCCAAGAGGGGCTCCCTCCTGCTCTCTCAGTGGAATGAAATATTGTATCCTTGGTGAGCATCCTCTGTGTGCTCTTTCTTAAGAAAAGCATGGCTCTCATTCATTTAATTTATTTTTTTATTTTTATTTTTTTTTGGTTTTTGGGCCACACCCAGTGACGCTCAGGGGTTACTCCTGGCTATGCGCTCAGAAGTCGCTCCTGGCAGGCACGGGGGACCATATGGGAACTGGGGGATCGAACCCTGGTCCGTCCTAGGCTAGCACAGGCAAGGCAGCAGGCACCTTACTTCCTGCGTCACCTCCCGGCTCCCCATTTAATTTATTTTCTTATAATAAATTCAGTAATACTCACGTGTTTCTCTTGGCAGTGCTCAGCTAACTGAGGAGTTCATTAGTACATTCTGCTCGAGCCTCATAGTTCCAGGATACTTGGACCATATCTAGCTGTGTTCAAAGCCTCCAGTATTGTGCCTGGTATTGTGTAGGGTTGAGGATCAAACCTGGGCAATGCCCCGGCAATGCATGTGCCCATAGTCTTGTATTATCTCTTCTGCTCTTTATTTTATATTTAATAGGAGCTAACCAGTGATACTCAGGCCCAAGGCCTTTCCTGGTCATCATACATCTGGAGCTGGGGCTACCAGGCTCTTCTTGGTGATGCTAGAGGTAAACACAAAGTGCTAGAGACTGAGCTTGTGACTTTAGTCATCTCCTAGGACTGTCTTTAGCTTTGAAGGTTTTGAAGAGAATATTGAAGTATGAGTGGTCCTATTTGCTGTTTGTCTTCTCCTGTTTCTATTTGTGTGTGCATCAAGGTAGCTTTGACTGAAATTGATATGTAAGAATACGGTTATGGTTGTCATAGAATATAGTTATGTTTTTCTTCAGGTGGAGGGGCACACCTCGTGGTAAATGGGATTTTACGTGTTGGGAGGGCTCTGGCTCTGCTGCAGGCAAAATATTCATCTCCTTTACCCAGAATCTTGGAAGAAAGTAAAGTAAACCATGACTTTTTTGTTACCCACATGTAAGCATGGTGGTCTCTGGCTTCAAGAGCAATGGCTCCTGGAGCCCAGAGTAGTTCCATGTCTGTTTCTGTTCCTACTCTGAGGGCCCTGGTGTGAGTGTGGCTGATTAGCAGAGAGGGGGTAGCACAGGGAGACATGGGGAACAGCAAGGGGTAACCAGGGAGCCCTTTGGTTTTCATAGCTTAGGCTGAAGGCATCTTCAGATGTCCATAGAGGCTCAGCCTTTGCCAGACAGTGTACAACCTCCCCTGGGTGGTAGCTTGTTTGTGTGATTCTGATCATAGTTTTCAACATCAGAAAGAACTGAGTTCCAGTGTTTATTCCACTGCTGATGCCTCAGAGTTGTGGTTTCCTATATCTCAGAGTAGTGGTTTCTTGTTCTGGGCAGTGAACACCCCAGAGCCTCTGCTCCAGTCTCTGAAGGAGCTTCAGGGAATGAACCTCATGCTTAGAAAGTGTTCCTTTGCCTCTCATGCAGCAATCTCAGAGATCTAGGAAGTGGCTTTCTCTTGTCTGGTTGCCCAGAACCAACTTGGCCAGGCAGCATCTGTGGCCATAACCTACTGAAAAGTAGCACATGGCAGGGCCTGTGTGTGGTCAGTACCTGTTATAGTATTTTGGAGGTTGGTGGTCAGGAGTCCTGGTGAGCGCTTTCATGATATTCAGTCAAGCAGGCAAGGCAATTCAGTTCAAGGTACAGTGATGGCTGCTTGGTCCTAGTGGCTCTGAGGGCCACCAGACTTGTCAGAGTCATCCGGTGGTGATCAGGGCTATACCTGGTAGTTTTGTAGATCCATGTGGTACCAGGGATTATACTTGGGTCCTTGTGCATTCAAGAATCTTGTACCACCACCTTCTGTGCTTTTTCTCTATCCTCAGACTGTATCTCTGAAAGATCTTGCTCTTGGTAGTCTTAAGAGACAGACAAGCTCTGGAAATATATTGTCATTTGAAGTGTCCTATGGAACACCTCAGATATAAACCCAAAGATTTATCAGCCTTTGGAGCTTTCTAGTCTGCACTGAGATATGAGTAATGTTTGCAGTGGCTTCTGCATGCTCTGCCCACGATCACTTCCTCTTCCACCCTAACCACTTCCATCTCTCCTGGTTTCTCGTTGCTTTGTGAACATGCTTGTTCTGCCAAA
>PVKC010007238.1:0-14883 GCA_004027635.1 Crocidura indochinensis
GTTTTGGGCCACACCCGGTGATGCTCAGGGGTTACTCCTGGCTATGTGCTCAGAAGTCGCTCCTGGCTTGGGGGACCATATGGGAAACCGGGGGTCGAACTGCGGTCCGTCCTAGGCTAGCGCAGGCAAGGCAGGCACCTTACCTCCAGCGCCACCGCAAGGCCCCTTTTTTATATTTTCTGATAATTCAAGAAAGTATTTTTTGGGGCTGGAGTGGTGGAGCAGCAGTGCAGCATTTGTCTTGCACGCAACTGACATAGGACAGACCACAGTTTGATCCCTTGGCGTCCCATATTGTCCCCCAAGCCAGGAGCGATTTCTGATCGCATAGCCAGGAGTAACCTCTGAGCATCACTAGGTGTGGCCCCCCCAAAACAAAAGTAAGAAAGTATTTATCAACTAACATATATCAAAATTATATATTTTTAATTTTCAAATACATATAAATATTTTAACACATTACACTAAGATTTTACTATGGAAAAATATAATGCAAATGTATTTTCTAATGGATTCTACAAAAAAACTTGCTGTTGCTATGAATTTTCTCAGAGCTATTCTTAGGCATTAGTTTCTGGGGATTTTACTATGCTAAAGTAAGACTAATCACTGACAGAGACAAGAAATAAAAATGGAAATTCTTCTTGAACAAAAGTAAAGAAAAGTGTGTTAATTATAAGCAAAATACAAGCTCAGCAGATTCTGTTCAGAAGAAAACTGCCTTGAAAAACACCTGTCAGAAAAAAGAAAAGAAAAGAAAAAATAAAAACACCTGTCAGTGTATAGTGCAGGGCTGCTAGCAGTATTTTTCTTCCATCCCTGTTTCTGGTGTAGTGGATGAGTCCATTAAATGAAGCAAACTGAAAGACACACTCAGGAAAATGGCCTGCAATGAAAAAAATGACCTTTTTTTCTGTGTCCAGGTTTTCATTTCATAGTGATAATAACAACAAAAACTCTTGTTTCCAGGGTATCCAGGGACTTTCCATTCCATCTCAGAGATAAAGAAGGGAAGTCCATATAAAAGAATAAGAAAAAGAAAATTAAAATTTCTTAAAATGCCAGGTCTCAGAAAAAGACAAATATGTGTAACATCACAATTAATGAAAGCAAAGAAGTTGTTCTCATGATATACAGTGTCAATTGGTAGGTACCAGAGAACAGAGGTAGGGCTAGCTTACTGTTTCTTAAGGTTAAAAACTTGTAATAAGTAGCAAATAAGCTGTAGGAATCGAATGCACAGTATAATGACTATGATATTATAGTTATGTAATGTGATAAATAGCACTGCAATGGCAAATGTAAATGTATTAATGTACTCATCAATTTGTAGACTGTAGTATATTACTTATACTCAATTAATTAAACATCAGTACTCAATTCTGGGTCTTCAGAATCCTTTGTATATTTTCATAGAAATGGGCACAGAAGTTCTTGAACATAAAAGTTCAGCCTTTGGTGTAATTGAACAATACCTTACTCCTTTTCATTTCTTAGCTTCTTCAACTCCAACTCATTCCTCTTGTATTTCAACTTTCAGTGTGTAGCTCAATTGATCAATTTTTTATGATATATTTAGCTATACTCTTATTTGATTTGACTTGGAAAGTAAAAGCTACTCACTCTCAGGATCACTGGTCTTTGCTGCTTCCAAATGCAAAACCATGTTTTCTAGGTAACCAATTCCACAATTTCCTGTCACTTACTAGACTAATGCATGACATCTTACTATCCAGCCCCTTTTCTCCATGTTATTTTTTAATATAAATTGACTCATAATTCTTTATACAGCAACCTGGAGGATGGAGGACCAACCAGACTGCTTTCTGCTCCTGAGAAGTAAGATTTTTTCTGTGTGTCTTTTCGGAACTAGCAGACTTTTCTACCCAGATCCACTTACAACCTCTATTTGGGACTTTAGAGTCATTCTCCAGTTTTCTTTCCCTCTGGAATTTTTTTTAATTAATACCTTTATTTAACAAATAAGTTTGTAGTTGGACTTCAGTTATAAAAAAAGAACACCCCCCTTCACCAGTGCAGCATTTCCACCATTAATGCCCATCTGGAATTTGGTAGAAACTCGGTAGCAATCATTCTTGCTTGAATTATATTAAGAGCATATTATATATATATATATACATCTATAGATACATATATATTGGATATGTATATATACCTATCTATTATATATTATATTCTCTAAGTTTATAACTTTTAAAAGAAAGTTTTCTGACTGTAGGTATGTCCAGTCATATTTTATTGTGGTAAGAATTAAGGGTGATTTTGCACTTTACTTTTTAATCTTTATTTAACCACCTTGATTACAGACATGATTGTAATTGGGTTTGAGTCATATAAAGAACACCCCCCTTTACCAATGCAATCTTCCTATCACCAATGCTCCCTTACCTTCCCCCCTACACCTGTATTCAAGACAGACATTCTACTTCTCTCACTCAGTAATATTGTTGTGATAGTTCATTAAGAACTAAGAGTCATTTCTTGGGGCCCAGGAGATAGCATGGAGGTAAGGCGTTTGCCTTTCATGCAAAAGGTCATCGGTTCAAATCCCGATGCCCCATATGGTCCCCCGTGCCTGCCAGGAGCAATTTCTGAGCTTGGAGCCAGGAGTAACCCCTGAGCACTGCCAGGTGTGACCCAAAAAAAACAAAAACAAACAAACAAAAAAAAAAGAACTAAGAGTCATTTCTCTAATTGCACTCACCACTGTTTGTGGTGAGCTTCATATCGTGAGCCAGTCCTTCCACTCTCATCTCTATTTTCTCTGGGCATTATTACAATAATATCTATTATTTTTTCTTTTCTTATTTTTCCCATTTCTTCCCGGACCTCATTTTTTGTGGCATAGAGTTTCTCAAAGCAGTCTCTGATTACCTTTTGTATTATCTATAGTGATCTTCCCTTTATTATTTCTAATCTAGTTTATTAAGTTTCTCTCTCTCCCTTTCTTTGCGAGTTTTGCTAGTGGTTTATCAATCTTTTTTTTTTCTCAAAGAACTGTCATTGGGGGCCGGAGAGATAGCATGGTGGTAAGGCGCTTGTCTTTCATGCGGAAGGCCATCGGTTCGAATCCTGCCATCCCATATGGTCCCTCGTGCCTGCCAGGAGCAATTTCTGAGCATGGAGCCAGGAGTAACCCCTGAGCACTTCCGGTGTGACCCCAAAACCACACACATACACAAAAATAACTGTCATTGATCTTTCAAATTTGAGGCTTTCTGTTTTATTAATTTCTGTTCTAAGTTTTGTTATTTTCTTCTGTCTACTTATTTTGGATTCATTTTGTTGATTTTTTTTTTCTAATTTTATAAGCTTTGCCATTAAGCTATTGATGTAGCCCCCTTCTTCCTTCTGATGCTGATGTGTACTTGCAAGTTAGATTTTGAGTCTCAGTTTGTTCTCACTATTCAGGTGTGTTTCTTGTAAGCAGCACAATGTTGGATTCAGTTTTTTGGTCCATTTTGCCACTCTGTGTCTCATAACTGGTGCATTTGACCCAGTGATAGTGAGAGAACTAATCATCATAGGATTTAGATCCATATTTGTGTGTAGAAGTATGGTGTGTCTTTAGACCTGTTTTGTCTTAAAGTAGACCTTCCAGTTTATCTTTTAAGTTTTGAGTCTATAAAATTTCTGAGCTGCTATTTATCCATAAAGCTATGTAAACTTCCTTCAAACCTGAAAGGGAGTCTGACTGGATGCAGTATTCTAAGCAAATAATTCATTTAAGTTAGTTTTGTCACTATATATCAGCACTGCCTTCTGGCCTTGAGGGTTTCTTGTGACAAGTCTGCTCTTAATCTTTCTTTTATTTAAACACCTTGATTACAAATATGATTGTAGTTGGGTTTCAATCATATAAAGAACACTCCCCTTCACCAGTTAAACATTCCCATTACCAATGTCCCAAATCTTCCTCCTCCCCACACCCACCACTGTCTGTAATCAAGACAGGCTTTAACGTCCCTCATTCATTCACATTGTTAGGATAGTTCTCAATGTACTTATTTCTCTAACTGCACTCATCACTCTTTGTGGTGAGTTTCATATCATGAGCTGGACCTTCCAGCCCTCCTCTCTTTTGTCTCTAGGAATTATTGGAAAACTGTCTTTTATTTTTCTTAAAACCCATAGATGATTGAGACTATTCTGTGTCTCTCCCTCTGACTTATTTCACTCAGCATAATAGATTCCATGTACATCCATGTAAAGGAAAATTTTATGACTTCATCTCTCCTGATGGCTGCATAGTATTTCATTATGTATATGTACACAGTTTCTTAAGCCATTCATCTGTTAAAGGGTATCTTGGTTGTTTCCAGAGTCTTACTATGGTAAATAGCATGGCAATGACTATAGATGTAAGGAAGGGAATTTGTATTGGATTTTTGTGTTCCTAGGGTATATCTGGATCGTATGGAAGCTCAATTTACAGGTTTTGGAAGAATCTCCACATTGGTTTATAAAGGTTGGACTAAACGGCATTCCCACCAGCAGTGAATAACAGTTCCTTTCTCTCCACATCCCCACCAGCACTGCTTGTTCTCATTCTTTGTGATGTGCGCCAATATCTGTGGCGTGAGATGGTACCTCAGGGTTGTTTTGATTTGATCTCCCTAATGTGGGGCACTTTTCATGTGCCTTTTGGCCATTTGTAGTTCTTATTTGACAGTATCTGTTCACTTCTTCTCCCCATTTTATGATGGAACTAGATGTTTTTTTCTTGTTAAGTTCTGTCAGTGCTTTGTAGACTTTGCATATTAGCCCCTTATCTGATGCGTATTGGGTGAATAGTTTCTCCCACTCAGTGGGTGGCTCTTGTTTCCTGGGCACTATTTCCTTTGAGGTGTAGAAGCTTCTCAGTTTAATATATACCCATTTGCTTATCTCTGCTTCTATTTTTTTGGGAGAGTGCCGTTTCCTCCTTGAAGATGCCTGTAGTCTCAATGCCATGAAGTATTTTACCTATATGTTATTTTTTGTTTGTTTGTTTGTTTTTGGTTCACACCTGGTGACGCTCAGGGGTTACTCCTGGCTATGCACTCAGAAGTTGCTCCTGGCTTGGGGGACCATATGGGGAACCGGGGGATCGAACTGCGGTCCATCCTAGGCTAGCGCAACAAGGCAGGCACCTTACCTCCAGCACCACCGCCCGGCCCCCATGTGTTATTCTATATACCTTATGGTTTAGGTCTGATATCAAAGTATTCCGTTTGGATTTTGCCTTCATACATGGTGTTAGCTGGGGGTCTGAGTTCACTTTTTTGCAAGTGGCTAACCCGTTGTATAAACACCTATTGTGGAAGAGGCTTTCTTTGCACACTATGATTTCTTGCTCTTTTATCAAATATTTGGTGCTTATATGTCTGGGGAACATTCTCTGAGTACTCAAACCTGTTTCACTGATCAGAGGTATTCTAATACCATGCTGTTTTGATAACTATTGCTTTGTAATACAGTTTAAAGTTGGGGAAAATAATGCCTCCCATATTTCTATTCCCAAGCATTGATTTAGCTATTCTAGGGTGTCTATTGTTCCAAATGAATTTCAGAAGTGTTTGATCCACTTCTTTGAAGAATGTCATGGGTATCTTTAGAGGAATCACATTAAATCTGTACAATGCTTTGAGGAGCATTGCGGTTTTCATTATGTTAATCCTGACAATTCATGAGCAGAGTATGTGCTTCCATTTCTGCATGTCCTCTTTTATTTGTTGGAGCAGGGTTTTAATTTTCTTTGTATAGGTCCTTCACGTCTTTAGTCAAGTTGACTGAAAGATATTTTTGAGTTTGTGTGACACTAAAGTGACTTTATCAAAGACTTCTATTTTCATCTGTTCACATTCTTTGAGTACTCTTTCCACTGTCTGATAGTTTGCCTTAAGGTTCTTTTCCAATCTTTTCTGCTGTATGGAGTTGTTCTGCATTTTATCTTCCAATTCATTGATCCTAACCTTGGCTACAGTTATCCTGTTAGAGAGGCTTTCCATTGAGGTTTTCAGTTCAGCTACCATGTTTTTTAGAACTGTTATTTCAGTTTGGAGTTTTCTGAATTCCACCTTTTTTGTTCTGTTCAGCTAGTGCTATGTTTTCTTTGATTTCTATAATGATCCTCCATATTTCTATTCTAAACTCCTTATCTGATAGATTAATCAGATGTTTTTTTGGGGGAGGGGGTTCATTACAGCTGTCATCTCCATTCTCTGTTCATGATGTTTGCTTGTGAGGTTTCCCCATTTCACGCTTGTAGTGTGATTTTTTTCTGCGTGTTATTCTGGGGTTCATTAGTTAAAAGGAGCATGAGGCCACGAAGTAAAGTGTAGTGACCATGCTCTTCTGGAGTCTCTAGGAGACAGTTTTTGCTGGGCTCTTCTTGGCCCTCTCTGGAGAGGTCAGAAGAGTAGAGAAATACCAAAAGGCGACAGGTCCCCTCAGTCTGTCCCAGTTGGTAATCTCACAGCAGGGGCAGACTCCTCCTGCCTGCCTTCACAGACAAATGATCTGATTTTCTCTCTGCTGTAAATCTTAAGGATGCTCCTTTGAATATAATTTCCCTCTTTGATCTTGCTACTTTCAGTATTCTAACCATATCTATTGGATTTGTCATTGTGACTATAATGTGTCTTGGGGTGCCTTCTTTGGGTTTTCTTTTAGCTGGTATTCTTTAGGCAAGCAAGATTTCTTTTAATTTAGTCTTCAGCTAGGAGTTTCTCTGTAATTATATCCTTAACTGTTGATTTTTCCTGGAGATTTTCTTCCTGGGTCTCTGTGACTCCAATTATTGTTATATTGTTTCTGTTGAGTTTATCAAAGACTTCTATTTTCATCTGTTCACATTTTTTGAGTACTTTTTCCATTGTCTGATGATTTGCTTTAAGGTTCTTTTCAAATCTCTTCTGCTCTATGGAGTTAGTTGTTCTGCATCTCATCCTCTAGCTCATTGATTCTTTCCTCAGCCACTGCCACTCTGTTAGATTGACTTTCCTATGAGGCCTTCACCTCATATACCAAGTTTTTTAGTCCTGTTACTTCAGCTTGGAGTTTTTTGATCTCCAACTTTGTGGTCTATTTAACTCAATCTATGCTTTCCTTGAGTTCTCTGAACTTCCTCCCTATTTTTACTCTACAATCTCTATCAGAGGGGCTAACCAGGTAGTTGGTACTTTTTGGGTCATCAGAGCTGATAGCTTCATTTTCTATGCATGGTGTTGTCTTGTGATGTTTCCCCATTGCCACACTTGTACTGTAATTTTTACTATGTGTTGTGGTGGGGTTCATGTGCTAGAAGATTAACATGGCCACGGAGAGAAGCAGAATGGCTGCGCTCCTCTGGCTTTACACTTATTGGGTGGGGACAGTTTACCATGTGCTGGACCCTGAAGAGATTATGTTTTCTGTCATCTTCTTGGCTGCCTCATGCAGGAAAGAAGAAAAGCAGGCAGGAAGTGAGGCAGAAGTCATTTATAATGGCTCTCTAGTGCCCAAACAAATGGTAGGAACCAGCATCTGATTTTACACTTTAAATTTTATTGCTATTAATGAATCTGGATGATGAGTCCTTGAGAGTATTGTGCATTTTTCTGATTTGTGTTAAAGTGTCTCTCTTTTTTTTTTTTTTGGTTTTTGGGCCACACCCAGTGATGCTCAGGGGTTACTCCTGGCTATTCGCTCAGAAGTCGCTCCTGGCAGGCACGGGTGACCATATGGGGAACCGGGGGATCGAACCATGGTCCGTCCAAGGTTAGGGCAGGCACCTTACCTCAGGTGCCACCGCCCGGCCCTGTTAAAGTGTCTCTTAACTCTAGTTCAAATCCTCAGTTTCCCATATTATTTTCTCTGTTTTGTTGTTCTATCAGTTTCCATATTATTTTCTCAGTTTTGTTGTTCTATCCATTATAGAAAGTATGTTGTGCAAGTATCTATTATTCTGGAATGTTCACTTTATCCCTTTAATTCTCTCCATTTTTATTTCTTTTTTGTTTTTAATTGGTTTATTTATACACTGTGGTTACAAAATTGTTCATTATTGGGTTTCAGTCATACAATATGTACCATCCTTCACCAGTACACCCTTACTTCACCAATTTCCTCCCACTCCCACCCTACCCTACCTGTCTCTAGGAAAGGTAAATTGCTTCTCTCTCTCACAGTCTCTTCCTCTTTTCATTTTGACACTGTGGTTTGCACTATTGTTAGTGGAGGGGTTGCCTTGCCTGTTAGTTTATTCAGTTTCAGAGCTGAGTTCTTCTTCAGAGCAATCAGTTCCAATAAACATTGTCCTAGTAGACACTTCTCTACTCTAGCTACACTCACTGCTATTTGTGGTTGGCTTTCTACCCTGGGCTGGACATCCTGACCTTTGTCTCTATTGTCTCCGAGTATATTTTTTTTTCTTTTTTTTTTTTGGTTTTTGGGCCACACCCAGGGACGCTCAGGGGTTACTCCTGGCTATGCACTCAGAAGTCGCCCTTGGCCTGGGGGACCATATGGGGCACGGGGGATCGAACCGTGGTCCGTCCAAGGCTAGCGCGGTAAGGCAGGCACCTTACCTCCAGCGCCACCGCCCGGCCCCATCTCCGAGTATATTTTTAAATCTTTTTTTTTTAATTTTTATTTTGACCAAAATGGATTACAAATCTTTAACAGTAACATTTAGGTACATAGTGACATTGAATCAGGGACATTCCCACTACCAATGTTGTCCTCTCTCCACCCCTGCTCCCAGCATGTATCCCATATCCCCCTCCTTTCCCCCCCTTCGTTGGTTGCTAGTATAAGTGGTCTGTTCTGTGTCTAGCATATTATAGATTGGGTATTGATTCTGTTGTCGTTGGCTTTGGATTTGGTGTTTAAGTCTGATCATTTTTTTTTATTTCTACTTAATGTTCATACAACTGTCTGGTCTTGGTACCCTCCATTATTTTCCTCTCAATTTGTGAATTCGTGAACTTTTTTTTTTTTTTTGGTTTTTGGGTCACACCGGCAGCTCTCAGGGGTTACTCCTAGCTCAATGCTCAGAAATCACTCCTGCAGGCTTGGGGGACCATATGGGATGCTGGGATTTGAACCACCATCCTTCTGCATGCAAGGTAAACACCTTACCTC
The DNA here is from genome assembly GCA_004027635.1 of Crocidura indochinensis. NCBI lineage: Eukaryota > Metazoa > Chordata > Mammalia > Eulipotyphla > Soricidae > Crocidura > Crocidura indochinensis. Next base: position 9,127 of record PVKC010007238.1, read on the forward strand.
CACATTATCTCTCCGGCCTCAAATTAGTGAATTTTTTGAAGAAAAGAAAAAATATAAAATGGGGCAGAAATCAAACAAGAAAAAAACGAGAGGAGTCCATATAGAGACTATCAATATCAGTTTAAGAGAAGAAAGGGACAAAGGGAGAAACATAACAACAATACTAAAAAAAAATTTAAATTAAAATCAAACAAAAACTCGAAAGGCACCACAGCAATAAAGAACCAACCACACAATAACCATCCTGAAATTTAAAAAAAGCACACATAAAGAGAAAATTCACAGGAAAAAAAACAAGCAATAAACAACAATAGCAAAACAACCAAACAAAAACAAAAAATAATTGTTAATTTGTGCTTCCCCCTCTTTTTTTCTCTTGCATAGGCGCAGTAAATATTGGGGAAATTAGAAAGGGAATTCCCTTGGCCTAAGATATACAGGGTTTCTCTGCCCTTGAAGAATACTGTCATGGGAACAACTACAGTCTCTCTCCCCTTGGTCATTTGGTGGTGTCTGGAAACTTTCTGCTCCATTATGGATGCTAAAATGCTGCCTCTGTAACTAGAGATCTTGGTATTTGCACAGGTCAAAGGATGGAGCCTAGGATGGAGTCTTTCTTTATGGTTCTAGAAGTTCTGTTCCATCATTGTTGTTTTAATCAGTCTTCTGTAGTTGGTGTTCTTGGTTTTTGCCCCAATCCTAGGATGACGCATGGAAGAGAGTCTTTCCTTATATTTCCATAATACCTACTTGGTTGCAGTTGTCTCATTTAGACATCTGGAGTTAGAGAACTTGGCTGCTGTACAGATCATAGGCCAAGGCCTAGACTAGGGTCTTTTTTATTGGTCCCAGGATAAGTTCTGTCCAGTCATGGTTATCACAGTCAGTCTTCTGTAGATATTGAAGTTGGCTTTTATACCAAAGAATAACATGTCTTCTAAATTCATATTATTGTTAGGAGGTGAGGTAAGACTATCTGCTCTTAGTTCAAGTTGTTGCTATTTCCTCATAATGAGGATGTCATATCAAAACTGGAGCATGTTGGTTTGAGAGCAGTATTACGAATGTCCCAGAGGGAGTTTGGTTTCTGGAGCTGTTGAGGAGAACTGTGTCAGTTCTGTGTCTGAGATCTAGGATGCAGGGTTGGATGGTCACTGTCTAATCAAATGGAGTCTAAATTAGGACCACATGACATATGTTCAAGGTGGGAGGTGCCCCTGTATTGTAAAGTATATGAGTACTTATCGATAGTAGATAAGAGCTTGTTTTGATATGTAAAATTTCCCCTTTTTAAAGTATGCCTTTGCTAGAAGAAATGGTGGTATATTATTTTTCTGGTGCATTTAGGAGTGAGAGTGTCAGGCTCCATCATCTCTGTGCCCTGGTTTTGACCTGAGTTATTAAACTCGGCAAGACTTTTTTTGTAGGATTTTGTATCAAGCAGAACCAAAACAGGTGGAGTTAAGGAAGAAGAGAAAACAGAAATAAGAATATATAGATGTATATACTCACATACATATAAAGGAAAAAATAAATAAAAATAAGTTTAAAAAATATTAAGGGAGCAAACTGATGCAGGAGACTACCTTACATTTGGGACTAAACAGGTTAAGAGGTAGTATTATATAGGTCTTAATCTTATAAAGGAAATATAGGTTTCCCCATTGACTTTTGAGATTTTCTTGTGGGGGCGTGGAATCCAGAGCACATTTTCATCACACACCCTGGTCTTGTTGATATTGAGAAACTATTTGTGGCCGAAAGGGCTCGGGTAGACTTCTTGCACAAGGTAACCTTCTGGAGCTGAGTTCGGTATCAAACAAAGTCCACATTTGGGGGCGGGTGAGAAGAAAGGCATGAGTCAGCAGGGGTGTTGGTTGTAGATTCTTGGTGGGTGACAAGATGTGGAGATGGGTGGGTGTCCATTCTCTTGGGAGCTGGATGATGGCTTATTGGGTCAGGAGGTCAGTCTTGATGCCTAATGGCTTAAGAACTGAGGGTAAATAGCGTTAATAAGGTGTGATATCGGATTGGAAATGTGGGGTGAAGGAATAGTAGGATTTCTGAAGGTGGGGACGAGGGATAGTATATAGGAGAGGCTATATACATTATAGGCATGGATTGTTTACAATTTAGATTTGACTCTCATAGAGAGTCCTCTCTCTATGTACTCATGCCCACATAAAAAAATACAATAGTGATCTGTTCTTAATCTGTTCTGACCCAAACAGGATGGGTCTGAGTTCATAAGGACTGGTTGAATAAAAATAAGTAGCTTGGTATAGCTTAAGAAAAAGAGGAAGGAAGAGCAAAAGATAAGAGGAGGACAGAAAAATAGGTAAATAGAGTAATAATAAGGTTAAAAATTAATAAATCAAGATGATGATGAGGAAGAAGCAGAAGAAAAGGGAGAAAGAATGAAGTAGTGAGAAGAGAGAAGAAAGGAGAGAAAAATAAAATGTTAATTTGCTCAAATGAGTTCGATGAGTAGTAGGTCTGGTAATATAAATCTGGGGTATTCAGTTGATTGTTTCAGTGTTCTGGATGGTCACATGCTTTAGGTCTTAATAGAGGCTATAAACCATAGAAAGGGGGTATTTTGGAGAGTTTTATCTAGGCATTTTCATAATGCAATCTGAATATGCTATCTATTGTGACTGAGCACTCAGGTATCAAATTAGAGTATTCACCCTTTGTATCCAAGAAGCCTGTGGACAGAGAAGCCTAGAGGTTATTTTAAATCAAGTATTATTAAGACACTAAAACATACTGTTATGAAAAGTTTCCACTGGAGTATCTGGCTTCCAATCATATTCTTCGCCTGTAACCCTGTATAAGATCCGTAAAACATTATTAAAGACCTTTGCAGTAAAAGGTTGATTACATAACTGCTCTCTTGCTTGGAGTTTCTACCATATTAGTCCATTGTATTTGTTCCTGGTGCATTAAATGTATATATGGTGTATATCCTATCTCAGAAGAGTACTATTATTCATATCATTCATGTGTTTATCTTTCATCTTCTGGCCGACTTACTTTAGCATAATATTTTGTAGATCCATCCACATTGCTGCAAAGTCTATGATCGTATCATTTCTAACTGCTATGTAGTATTCCATTGTGTATAAATACCATATTTCATGATCCACTCATCTGTTGTTGGACATAGAGGCTGGTTCCAAATCTTGGCTATTATGCTGAATGCTCCGATAAATAATGCAGTGCACACATACTTTGGGATGAATGTTCTTGCCGACTTGGGGATAAATACCTAGGATTAATTAACTGGGTCAAATGGCAGCTCAATTCTGAGTTTATTGAGCACTCTCCACACTGTTTTCCTTAGGGGTTGTACCAGGCAGTATTTCCATCAACAATGGATGAGAGTTCCTTTCTTACCACATCACCGCCAACAGAAATTGTTCCGTTATTTTTGGTGTGAGCCATTCTCACTGGTGTAAGGTGGTACCTCACCATTGTCTTGATTTGGATTTTCCTAATGATGAGTGAAGGTGAGCAAGTTATCACGTGTCTGTTGGCCATCCTTCGTTATTCTTCAGAGAAGTATCTATTCATTTCTTCTCATTTCTATAGCATTATTAGATTATTTTGGAGTTCACCTTACTGAGTGCTTTTTATATCTTAGATATCAGCCCTTTTTTTGACGTGTTGATTGCAAAGAGCTTTTCCCATTCAATTAACTGTCTTCTAGTATTAAGTAGTGTTTCTTTGTCCATGCAGAAACATTTTAGTTTGATGTAGTCCCATTTATATAGATTTGATGCTAAAGTTCTTCCCATTGGAATTTTATCATCAAAGTTTTTTGATATATAGGTCTTTGAGTGTTCTGCCTATATTTTCCTCAATAAACTTTATGGATACGGGTCTGATTTCAAGGTCTTTAATCCATTTCGAGTTGATTTTTGTGTAAGGTGTGAAGAATGGGTCAATCTTTAATTTCTTACAGGTGGTTATCCAACTGTTCCAACACCATTTGTTGAAGAGACTGTATTTGTTCCATTTTAAGTTCTTGGCACTTTTGTCAAATATTAGTTGGCTGTATATTTGTGGGTTTATTTCTGGATATTCTATTCTAACCCACTGGTCTGAGATTCTGTCTTTGTTCCAGTACCATGCTGTTTTGATCACTATGGCTTTATAGTAAAGCTTCAGGTTAGGTTGTCACCTAGCTTCTACTTTTTCAATATGTATTTGGCTACCCTGGGTCTTTTGTGGTTCCAGATAAATTTTATAATTGATTGTTCTAAATCCTTAAAATAATGATGTCTGAATTTGGATAAGGGATTGCATTGCATCTATATAGAAGTTTAGGTAAGATCATTATTTTGACGATGTTGATTCTACCTACCCATGAGCATGGGATCTTATTCCATTTCCTTACATCCTCTGAAATTTTTTTTGGTTTTTGGGCCACACCCGGCAGTACTCAGGGGTTACTCCTGGCTGTCTGCTCAGAAATAGCTCCTAGCAGGCACGGGGGACCATATGGGACACCGGGATTCGAACCAACCACCTTTGGTCCTAGATCTGCTGCTTGCAAGGCAAACGCCGTTGTGCTATCTCTCCGGGCCCATCCTCTGCAATTTCTTTCTGGAGTTTTTTGAAGTTTTCATGGTATAGGTCTTTCACTTCTCTTGTAAGGTTTATACCTAGGTACTTGATATTTTTGGTTACTATTTTAAATGGAATTGTCTCCTTAAACTCTTTCTCCTCTACTCGTTATTTGAATAGAGGAATACTACTGTCTTTTGTGTATTAACTTTGAAGCCAGCCACTTTGTTGTGCTGGTTAATTGTTTCTAGGAGTTTTACTGTGGAGTCTTTAGGTTTTTGATGTATATCATCATATCATTTGCAAAAAGAGAGAGTTTGAGTTTCTCTTTTCCTATTTGGATTCCTTTGATTCTCTTCTCTTTTCTGATTGCTATTGCTAGGGCTTCTAAAACTATATTGAATAAAAGTGTAGCAAGTTCCTTGCCTAGTTCCTGACCTTAGTGGAAATGCTTTCAGGTTTTCACTGTTAAGGATAATGTTAGCTGTGGGCTTTTCATAGATAGCTGTAACTCTCTTGAGGAAGGTTTCTTCCAGCCCTATTTTGCAGAGTGCTTTCATCATGAATGAGTGTTGGATTTTATCAAGTGCCTTCTCTGCATCGATTTATATGATCATGTGATTTTTGTCTTTCTTGTTGTTGATGTGGTGTATGATGTTGATTGATTTGTGTATGTTGAACTATCCTTGCATTCCTGGTATGAAGCCCACTTGTTCATGGTGTATAATCTTTTTGATGTAGTGCTGAATTTGGTTTGCTAAGATTTTGTTGAGGATCTTTGCATCTATGTTCATGTGTAAAAATTGGTCTGTAGTTTGTTTTCTTGGCAGTGTCTTTGCCATCTTTGGGGGATGAGTTTGATATTAGCCTCATAAAAGGAATTAATAATTTATGTATTTCCAATGGTTTGGAAGAGTCTGTGGATCAGTGTTAGTAATTCTTTTTGGAATGTTTGATAGAATTCACCTGTAAAATCATCTGGACCTGGACTTTTGTTCTTGAGGAGTTTCTTAATTACTGACTCAATTTCCTCAGATGTGATTGCCCTGTTTAGGCTTTCTACATCCTCCTTGTCCAGTCTTGGAAGGTGATATTTTTCCAGAAATCTATTGACTTCTTCTGAGTTATTTAACCTGACTGAGTAAAGTTGTTCATAAGTCCTCATGATGTGTTGGATTTCTTGGC
>PVKC010007238.1:14983-29910 GCA_004027635.1 Crocidura indochinensis
TTTTTTTTTTTTTTTTTTTTTTTTTTTTTTTTTTTTTTTTTTTTTTTTTTTTTTTTTTTTTTTTTTTTTTTTTTTTTTTTTTTTTTTTTTTTTTTTTTTTTTTTTTTTTTTTTTTTTTTTTTTTTTTTTTTTTTTTTTTTTTGCGAGTCTTGCCAGTGGTTTGTCAATCTTGTTTATTCTTTCTAAAAATCACTCCTGGTCTCATTGATTTTTTTTTTACTGTTTTCTTAGTTTCTATGCTGTTTGTTTCTGCTCTGGTCTTTATAATTTCTTGTCTTCTGTTTGTGTTTGGATTTCTTTGCTGCTGTTTTTCTAGCTCCTTAATATGTCCCTTTAAATTGTTGATTTTGTCCTTCTCTTCTTTCCTGACATAGGTCTGTAGTGCCATGGGTTTTCCCCTAATTACTGCTTTTGCTTGTCCCATAGATTTTGACCATTTGTCTCTTCATTATTGTGTGTCTCAAGGAATCTTTTATTTCTTCCTTAAGTTCCTCTTTGATCCAGCTGTTATTGAGCAGCATGTTGTTTTAATCTCCAGGTGTTGGATTTTCTCTATAGCTTCTTTATACAGTCTTGACCTCTATTGCATAGTGATCTGATAGGGTACTTCTAATAATCTTTATCTTTGTGACTTTATTTTAGAGAAGGTTCCAGGTGCACTTGAGAAGAATGTTTATTCTGCTTTCTGGGGGTGGAGGGCCCTATATAAGTCTATTAGCCCTAGTTCTTCAAATTTCTCATTTAGAACTCTTATTTCTTTGTTAGTTTTCTATCTGGTGGATCTGTCCAAAGGTGATAGTGAAAATATTTCAATAGATATTGAAATCTACTACTATCACATTACCTTTCATATGATTCTCTAGGTTTGTGAGCAAATGCCTTACATATTTTGCTGGCTTTGCGTTTGGTGCATAAATATTGACCAGAGTTAGTACTTCATTATTTAGCATTCCCATGATCAGTAAGTAGTGACCCCTTTTGTCTCTGATCATTTTATGGGGTTGAATGTAATTTGGTCTGAGATAAGAATGACTATCCCAGCTTGTTTTTTTGGTTTCCATTGACTTGAATAATTTATTTCCATCCTTTTTTTCTGAGCTTTGTCTATTCTGTACTTGTAGGTGTGTTTCTTGCAGGCAGCAGAAGTCCAGTTTTTGTTTTTTGATCCAAGTCTCTACTATGTGTCTTTTAATGGGAAAGTTTAGTTCATTGACATTTAAGGATATTATTGCTAGGGAGGGCTGTTGTGCAGTTGTATTATATAGGGTGGTTGTTGTTACAACCAGGGGTTTGGATTGTGTAATTCATCTCTGAGTATATCATTTAGAATCTGTTTTGTTCGAGAAAATAATGCAAGTTCTTTTTTAACTGAGAATGATTTTGGTTCTCCCTCCCATATGATTGAGAGTTTTGCTGGACTCTAGTTTGGAGATTTGTTTCATTCAGTTGTTTAAATATGATGTCATTCCATTATCTTCTTGCTTGAGTTATTTCAAATAACTGGCTTGATTCTTATGTTCCTTCTTTTGTACTTGAGGGTTTTTTTCTTCCTTATTGCATTAAGTAGTTCATCCTTCTCTTTGTTTCTTGTTTTTGTTTTTGTTTTGTTTTGTTTTGTTTTTGTAATTTGGATTACTATATGGTGATATATGTTGATATATGGTGTTGATTTTATTAAGGATCTATTTTATTAAGGACTCTTTTCACCTCCTGGATTTGCACCGAAGCCTCTTTCCAGAGGATGGGAAAGTCTTATGCCATTATTTCCCTAACCACTTGTTCTCCTCCTTTCCCTATTTCCTTTCTGGTATTCCTATAATCCATAGATTATTTCTTTTTTCTTTGTTCATTAAATACCTAATTTTTCTTTCAATACTTTACCCTTTATTTCCTTATTGGCTTCTTTGTCATTTTTGGTTTGTAGTTTTTCTTCAAGTTTATTTATGTGATTCTACAACTATGTAACTCTGCTACTATGGCTTGCTAAGACATTTTTTAAAAATTTTTCCTTAATTCCATTTGTATGGATTCTCTTATGTTCTGTAAAATGCTCCTTTGAGTTTGTTTAATTTGTTCATCTATAGATTTTTGAAATCTCTGGTTAGTGATTCCCTGATTTCTTTTGCCATGGCTTTCAATAATACTTTTAGGTCTTCATCTATTGGACCCATGTGTTTTTGACTTGCAAACTTGCTAGGATTTTTCTCCATATCCCCAGTTGTTAGTTTCTTCCTTAGTTTGCCCATATTTCTTTGCATTTGGTGGTTTGGGTTGGAGTAATTGAGCTCCATAGGTCGGCCTGGATCAACCGCCCCTCCCCCTAGCTGGCAGATAGTGTGGCTCAGTCCCCAGCCTTGGACAGGGATTAAGCCCCACAGGTCCGGTGGATTAATCACCTCCCCCTTCACCCAGCAGATGGTGCAGCTCAGCCCCAGTTGCAGAAACAAGTCCCAGAGGTCAGTCTGGATCAACTTCCACCCCCCTCCTGGCAGACAGCACAGCTCAGCCTCAGCTGCAGAGACTAGCTCCACATGTCTGCCTGGATAAACCACCCCTCCCTCTACCTGGTATATGGCACAGCTCACCTATTTTTAATCTTTATTGTGGCTAAAGTGAATTACAAATTTTCTCACTAAAATATTTAAGGTATATAATGAAAATGAATACGGGTCATTTCCACCACCAATATTGTCCTCTCTCTACCCCTTTTCCTAGCATGCACTACTACACATATGCCCAATAAGAGATGATCAAAATATATTCAACAATTATAACAATGACAAATTTGAAAGAGGATATCTGTAATAATAAAATATTTGTGGAATATCTCAGCACAGCCCTGACAACAATTGATAGGTCAACCAGACTGAAACCCAACAAAAATATACTAGTTCTGAACAGAGAAATGGGGGAAAGAGGCCTATATGGCACTCCATCTCCAGAAACCTAGATACACATTCTTCTCCAATGTATATGAATCATTCTCCAGGACAGACTACACGCTGGCACATAAAACATACTTCCATAAAATCAAGAGGATAGAGATTTTTCAAACTACCTTTGCTGACCCCAAGGCTCTGAAATTAAATGTGAACTACAAAGGAACACAGAAGAAAAATTTTAACACCTGGAAAATTAAACAGCCTATTAATGAACAGCCGATGGGTCATAAATAAAAATCAAAGAAGAAATGAAAACTTTCCTGGAAAATATGACAATGAAGACACAAACTATAAGAATATATGGGACACAGCAAAAGCAGCACTGAAAGAAAAATTTATAGCTTTGCAAGCACACATCAGGAAGGAAGAAGGGGCATACCTGAATAGCTTAATGACACAGTTTATAAAATTAGAGAATGATCAACAAAAAAACCCAGAAATATATAGACAGAAGGAAATAACAAAGCTTAAAGCATAAATTAATGAAATGGAAACCTGAAAAGCAATCTGAAATATCAATGAAAGCAGAAGCTGTTTCTTAGAAAAAATAGACAATATTGATAGACCAATGGCAAAACTCACAAAGAAAGAGAGAGAAACTTGATAAGCCATATTGAAAATGAAAAGTGGGAGATCACTACAGATACTGCAGAGATCCAAAGGGTAATCAGAGACTACTTTGAGAAACTCTATGCCACTAAACTTGAAAACCTGGAAGAAATGGATACATTCTTGGACTCCTATAACCTTCCGTGGTTGAATAAGGAGGATGTAATATATCTAAACATCCTCATCACTATTGAAGAAATTAAAATGGTAATCAAATGTCTGCCCCCCCCAAAAAAACCCCAGGCCCAGATGGATTCACTAATGAATTTTTTCAAATCTTTTAAGAGGGATGACTACCAATCATTGCCAGGCTCTTTCATGAAATTGAAAAAATGGGAACACTTCCAAATAGCTTTTATGAAGCCAATATCACCTTGATATCAAAACCAGACAGAGATGTGGCCAGAAAAGAAATTATAGACCAATAACCCTGATGAACACAGATGCAAACATCCTCAACAAAAATCCTGGCAAATAGGATCCAATACCTCATCAAGGTCATTCACTATGATCAAGTAGGTTTCATCCCAAGAATGCAAGGGTGGTTTAACATCCGTCAATCTATCAACATAACACACAATATCAACAACAAGAAATATAAAAGCCACACGATCATATCAATAGATGTAGAGAAAGCATTTAATAAGGTCAAACACCCAATCTTGAAAAAAACTCTCAGCAAGATCAGAATGAAAGAAACCTTTCTCAATATAGTTAAGACATCTACCACAATCCAATGGCAAATATTATCCTCAGTGGAGGAAAACTAAAAGCTTTTCCTCTAAATTTTGGCACAATTCAAGGCTGTCCTCTCTCACCACTCCTATTCAACATAGAACTGGAAGTACTTGTTATAGCGATTAGGCAAGAAAAAGATATCAAGGGCATCCATATAGGAAAAGAAGAAATAAAGCTCTCACTGTTTACAGATGATATGATACTATATTTATAAAACCCTAAAGACTCTACCAAAAGCTTCTAGAAACAATATATTTTAAAGCAATGTGGTAGGCTACAAAAATAAGACACAAAAATTAATGGCCTTTTTATACACCAATAATGATAGGGAAGAGAGAGACATTAAGAAAACAAGCTCATCACAATAGTGTCACACAAACTCAAATATTATTGAGTCAACTTGACTAAAGACTGAAGGAACTATACAAAAAAAACTATTAAATACTGCTCCAAGAAATAAGAGAGGACACGCGGAAATGGAAACACATACCCTGTGCATGAATTGGCAGGATTAACATCATTAAAATGGCAATACTCCCCAAAGCATTGTACAGAATTAATGCAATCCTTCTAAAGATACTCATGACATTCTTCAAAGATGTAGATCAAACACTTCTGAAATTTATTTGTAACAATAAATACCCTTGTATATCTAAAGCAATCTAGGGGAAATAAAATATGGGAGGTCTACTTTCTCCAATTTTAAACGGTATTACAAAGTGATAGCTATCAAAACTGCATGCTATTGGAATAAAGAAAGATCCTCAGATAAGTAGAAAAGGCTTGAGTATTAAGAGAATGTCCCCCTGACATACAATCACTTAATTTTTGATAAAGGGACAAGAAATCCTAAATGGAGCAAAGAAAGCCTTTTCAACAAGTGGTACTGACACAATTGGTTAGCCCCTTGCAAAAAAGCAAACTCAGACCCCCAGCTAACACCATATATGAAGTCACAATCCAAATGGATTAAAGACCTTGATATCAGACCTGAAACCATAAGATATATAGATCAACACACAGTAAAACACTCAATGGCATTGAGACTAAAGGCATCTTCAAGGAGGAAACAGCACTCTCCGAACAAGTAAAAGCATAGATAAACAGATTAAGTTGAGAAGCTTCTGCATCTCAAAGGAAGTAAGATCCACCCACTGAATGGGAGAAATTATTCATCCAATATTGATCAGATATGGGGCTATTTTCTAAAATATACAAGGCACTAACAGAATTTCACAAGATAAAAACACCTAATCCCATCAATAACTGGAGAGAAGAAATGAACAGACACTTTGTCAAAGAATAAATGCAAATGGCCAAAAGACACATGAAAAAATGTTCCACATTACTAATTCTCAGGGAGATGCAATTCAAAACAATAATGAGTTATAATCTCACACCACAGAGACTGGCACATATCACAAACAAGAACAATCTGTGCTGGAGGGGTTGTGGAGAGAAAGGAACTCTCATTCACTGCTGGTGAAAATGCTGTCTAGTCCAGTCTTTATGGAAAACAATATGGAACTTCCTCAAAAGAACTGGAAATTGAGTTCCCATATGGTCCAGCTATACCACGCGTAGGGATATACTCTAGGAATACCAAAATACCATTCAAAAGTCCCTTTCTCACACCAATATTCATTGCAGTGCTATTTACAATAGCCAGACCCTGGAAACAACCAAGATGCCCTTCAACAGATGAATTTCTAAAGAGACTGTGGAACATAAACACAATGGAATATTGTGCAACCATCTGGAGAGATGAAGTCATGAAATGTTCCTATACATGGATGTACATGGAATCTATTATGCTGAGTGAAATAAGTCAGAGGGAGAGAGATAGAGGCAGAATAGTCTCCATCATATATGGGTTTTAAGAAAAATAAAAGACATTTTTGGTATAATTCTCAGAGACAATAGAGGCGTGGACTGGAAGATCCAGTACACGATATGAAGATCACCACAAAGAATGCTGAGTTCAGTTAGAGAAATAACTACACTGACAACTTACACAAAAATGTGATTGAATGAGGGAAGTAGAAAGCCTGTCTCAAATACGGGGGGGGGGGGAGTGAGGTGGGAGATTTGGGACATTGGTAATGAGAATGTTGCACTGGTGAAGGGGGTGTTCTTTACATAACTGAAACCCAACTACAATCATGTTTGTAATCAAAGTGTGTAAATAAAAATATTTAAAAATAAAAAACTAAAAAGAGGGGCCAGAGATATATAGCATGAAGGTATGGTTCAAATCCTGTCATTCCATATGGTCCCCAAGCCTGCAAGGATCGATTTCTGAGCATATAGCTAAGAGTATCCCCTGAGCAGTGCTGGGTGTGACCCCAAAACCAAAATAAATTAATTAATCAAAATTAAAATAATTTTATTACCAAATAAAAAATAAGAAACTTTTTTCATAAGATCACATTTTATTAATTTTTTTCTATCATAAAGGATATACATTTGTCTAGTTCTATCCCTCTGCTCTTTTAATTAATAATTAAAATAATTAATTAAATAAATTAATTAATAATTTTTACTAGTGTCAGTATAGAGTTTGAGTGTCTAAATTGTAAATATTTATATTGTGAGTTTCAGAACCTGTAAATAAATTTTAATAGTCAAAATATTACAAACCATGTAAATAAAGTGAATAGTGGCAGCTTATAAATGTAAACATTGCTACTATTTCAAATATAAATGAATTAAAATGATATTTTAGATGTTATACCTTAAATTATTTTCTCACAGACATTATTAAAACAGCCAAAGTGATTTATGATTTGTAAAATGGCTATCATTTTCTTGTACGTTTCTTATTTGCAAAAATTAAAGCTTCAAGATTGAAAAACTTAAAAAAAAGATAAAGAAATGGCTCCTTATTAGACTTGAAATAAAAATTATTTCTAAGAACTTATGAAAAAGAATTTCTTTATGTGTGTGAAAGGTTTACACAATACTATTTATGCACATACAAAAGAATCTTTATAAGCGGTACCATTCATAGTGAATAAATGTTATTTATGTAAATCCCTCTCATGATGCTTGAGGTGATTTTCTGAGTAATGTTTTGAGTATTCAAAGGTGAATCTTCTATGAAGTATAAATAAATGTGTTTTCTACTTCTCTAAGATGGGAAAGTAATTTGATCTAGTGGCATTGCCAAATCAAACACAGCTGTGCTCTGTTTCTTTGGATCTTTATAACATCCTCCTGTGAAACAGAAGTTAATGTGAGAACGTCTTCTGCTTCTAACTTTAAAGGATATGGAAGATTTGTTCCTGTGGTTTTGATGCCTGTCAGAATTTTTTCATTAGGTGGGTTAAGAAACCTGAGTGAGTTACATTATCGCTTAAATAATAAGACAGCCCAAGTTAGCAAGAAGGGCATAAAGCAGCTTATATAAAATAAGATTCCTATTATTATTATTTAGACATAAACCATAGTATTATTCTGGTCTTAAAATTGGTTTGGACTAGATGAAGAAAGGATCTGTAGTGGGCTATTCTAACAAAGAAGTGGGTAGAACCATCTCAATGACAATGGTACTAGTGGTACAAGTACTTCTCCTGAGTATCCCTCTGAACTATATACAATGCCCAAAGATATATGGAAATAGTGAGAAAACACAGAGGGGGTCCTGGCTGAGACAACCTGAAAGGAAGGAAAAGGTGAGGATCGATCATGTCTATATGAGCAAAAGCTCATTATCCTTATTGGAGTTGGAATTTGTATTAATTTTCTAAATTGAGGAGACTCATTTCTATAAGATCTATAAATATCAGAGTTCAAATCAAACTGTGATTCAATTATTATTATCAGCTTTATCTTCAATAACATCAACATTGCATTACAAGTATAGAAGTTTCATTGAGTGGCTTGAATCTGTTTTACAGATTTGTTTTTGTTTTGTTTTGGGGGCACACCCAATGGCAGAGGCAGTGCTCAGGAGTTACTCCTGGCTCTTCACTCAGAAATTATTCCTAGCTGGCTCAGGGAACATATGGGATGCCAAGGATCAAATCTGGGTTTGCTTCGGGTAAGCCACATATAAGCACTGCTGTGCTTTCACTCTGGGCTCATGTTCTCATACAGACTTGTAAGGGAAAGTGGGAAATATGTGGTAAAAAATAATGAAGCTTCAAAATTAATGAATTCTAATTTCTTCTAATGTCTAGATTTAAGTACAAATTTCATGAAATTTGTCATAAAACATCAGATTTGCTCTAAGATATATTAAATATTAATACACCAAATTGACTCTAGAATGTCTGGAAATCTAATAGGAGACACTTAAGTAAAATTTGAATAGACGGTAGAAATTGTTGGTAACACATCTTAAGGGACAAGAAAATCAGTGTGTTGATTTCAATCTTGACTATTGTCTCATGGAAAGTTCACCAATTGCTATTTTACTAAATTCATTATGGATCATCAAACACATCATCTTTGCATTTTTATAAGAGACAATATGAGTGCTTTATCAGTAAATTCAAGACTCTCCTAGGTCATTCTCATTTAAAATAACAACCTACTGAAATGTTTCTATTTTTCCCTTTAATAGATGATGACTCTAAGAAGCTAAGTAACTTTCTTGAGATTGCATAACTGGTTACTAGTATTACGTTGATAATGTCCTAACTACCCTATCCTAACTCTAATAATAGAATAGCTTAGCCCTCAAAATTGTTAATACAAGTAACTTTGAAAATGCCTCTAAATCAGTTTTACTTTTATTTTAAATTCCATCCGAAAATTTCTGTAAGTAGTTATCTAGGGTCATTTTACATTTTACTTTACCATTACACTCTAGATTAACAAAAAGTGTAGCACTAGGGGCCCTTGGCCTTAATAATTTCCCTACCCTAAATATTACTAAGGTTTTTTTTATTTTTAAAAACATTTATCTATTTATTTAGGGTTTTGGTCCACACCAAGTGGTGCTCAGGGGTTACTCCTAGCCCACTGCTCAGAAATTCTGGCAGGCTCTAGGGACCATATGGGATGCTGAAGATCGAACTGAGGTTTGTCCCAGGTTAGCCAGGTGCAAGGCAAACACCCTACTGTTGTGCTATCTCTGTGGCTCCCAATTCTGCTAAAATTGTCATTGCCCATGTTCCATGGACCAAAACAATGTCAGATATTTATTGTACATTTGTATTTATGTATATATTTTATATCTTATGTATATATTTTTGTATTTATGTATATTTATTGTCAGATATTTATTCTTTTGTTCTCATAGTAGTCTTAAATATAGTGTAATATCCTTTGGCTATATATATAGCCACAATATAGCTTTATATAATTTCTTTAATCTTCCACTCAAATATCACATTAAAGTTAATAATTAAGATCAGTGCTATAGTCAGAGAATGCATAAATAGTGCTGCAATAAATAGTGGAGTGCACACATACTTTGGGATGAATGTCCTTCCAACTTGGGGATAGATACTCAGGAGAACAATTGTTTGGTCATATGGCAGCTTAATTCTGAGTTTATTGAGCACTCTTCACACTGTTTTCCACAGGGGTTGGACCAGGCAGATTTCCCAGCAGCAGTGGATGAGAGTTCCTTTCTTAACACATCCACTCCAACAGAGATTGATCCCATTATTTTGGTGTGAACCAACCTCACTGGTGTAAGGTGGCACTTGATTTGGATTTCACTGATGGTGAGCGAAAGTGAGCATGTTTTCATGTATCTATTGGCCATCTTTCAGTCTTCCTCGGAGAAGTGTCTATTCATTTTTATCGCCCCATTTTTCTATGGCTTTATTAGATTTTTTGGAGCTCACCATTCTGAGTGCTTTGTATCCTAGATATCTAAATATCAGTCCTTTATTTGACGTGTTGAGTGCAAAAAAAGTTTTCCCATTCTGTTATCAGTCTTCTAGTATTAACTAGGGTTTCTTTAACCATGCAGAAACTTTTTAGTTTGATGTAGTCCCATTTATTTAGGTTTGAAGCTAAAGTTCTTGCCATTGATGCTCTATTCTCAAAGACACTTTTGATATATAGGTCTTGGAGTGTTCTGTCTATTTTTCTTCAATAAACTTTAGAGAGTCAGGTCTGATTTCAAGGTCTTTAATTCATTGTGAATTGACTTTTGTGTAAGGTGTGAGGAATGGATCAATCTTTAATTTCTTAAAGGTGGTTATCCAGTTAGTTGTTCCAACACCATTTGTGGAAGAGATTATCCCTGTTCCATTTCAAGTTTTTGGCTCTCTGTTCAAATATTAGTTGACTGTATATTTGGGGTTTATCTCTGGATATTCTGTTCTACACCACTGGTCTGAGACTCTGTCTCTGTTCTAGTACCATGTTGTTTTGATCACTATGGTTTTATAATAATGCTAAAGTAAAGAGATGCCATGGAGCTTCTTGTTTTTCAGTATGTATTTGGCTAACCTGGGTCTTTTGTGGTTCCAGATGAATTTTATAATTGATTGTTCTAAATCCTTGAAAAATGATGTCTGAATTTGGATAGGGATTGCATTGAATCTACATAGAAATGTAATGATGTTGATTCTACCTACCCATGAGCATAGAATGTTCTTCCATTTCCTTAGCTCCTCTGCAATTTCTTCTGAAGTGTTTTGATGTTTTCATGGTATAGATCCTTCTATACCATGTAAGGTTGATTTCTACGTACTTGATATTTTTTGATACTACTTTAAATGAGATTGTATCCTTAATCTCTTTCTCATCTACTTTATTATTTGTATAGGGAATGCTACTGTCTTATGTGTATTGTCTTTGTAGCTGGCCACTCTGCTTTATTGGTTAATTGTTTCTAGGAATTTTACTGTGGACTCTTTAGGGTTTTCTATGTATATCACTATATCATCTGCAAAAAGATATAGATTCACTTCCTCTTTCCCTATTTGAATTCCTTTGATTCCCTTCTCTTGTCTGATATAAACTATATTAAAGAAGAGGGGAGAGAGTGGACAGCCTTGCCTAGTTCCTGACCTTAGTGGAAATGCTTTCAGTTTTTCGCCATTAAGGATAATGTTGGCTGTGGACTTTTTATATATAGCTGCAACCACCTTGAGGAAGGTTCCTTCCAGTCCTATTTTGCAGAGTGTTTTCATCATGAATGAGTGTTGGATTCTGTCAAATGCCTTCTCTGCATCAATTGATACAATCATGTGATTTTGTCTTTTTTGTTGATGATGTGGTGTATGATGTTGATTGATTTGCATATTTTTAACCATCCTTGCATCCTTGGGATGAAACCCACTTTGTCAAGGTGTATAATCTTTTTGATGTAGTGCTGGAGTTGATTTGATAAGATTTTGTTGAGGATTTTTGCAACTATGTTCATTAGTGAGTTTGATCTTAGTTCTTTCTTGGCGGTGTCTTTGCCATGTTTGGGAATGAGTGTGATATTAGACTCATAAAAGGAATTAGAAAGGATTCTCTGACTCCACCCTGGATTTATGTGTAACGACCTGTAAGAACCCTCCCATTTCTGGGAGGGGTCTTGGAAAGGTTAGATAAGGCCTTTGACCAGAAGGGCAAGGGATGAAAGGATTTGTCAGCATGAGGTCAGAGGAAAGATGGCTGAAAGAAGTTAAGAGGCAGGGCAAGCTAAGAATGGCATATGTTTAAAAGATTATGATATAGACCACACACGTGGGCCAGGGCCAATAAAGATGTTATCTCTCTGGAAGCCTGCCTGTGAGTGAGTTCAATACCTGCCAATTTCCTGGACCCAGACTCGCTGGCTGAAGGGGGTTGCAGAGCCATGTGGCCTGGGATGGCAGAGAAGGGACCCTCCATCCATCCACCATTCAAGCCCATCTTAAGGGTTTAGTGCAACAGGATTCCTCTCTTTTCAATGCTTTAGAAGATCCTGTGGACTAGTGGTAGTAATTTTCTCAGAATGTTTGATAGAATTCATTTGTAAAAACCATCTGGACCTGGACTTTTTTTTTGTCCCCAATTTCCAATACAGACCAGGCAAGGGTCTGGGTTGATTGTATATAGGGTGCATTTACTGTACCTCCTCTTTCTATACAGTCAGTGTGAAGAACACAGCCTGTGGTAAGAATTGGGAGGCCTTATTTTTTCTTTTCTTTTTTGATTTTTTTCCTTTTTTTTATTTAAACGTTTTGATTACATATATGATTGAGATTAGGTTTCGGTCATATGAAGAACACCCCCTTCACCAGTGGAACATTCCCACCACCAATGTCCCAAGTCCCCCTCGGTCCCACCCCACCCACACCTGTACTCCAGACAGGCTTTCCAGCTCTCTCATTCATTCACATGGTTAGGGTAGTTATCTGTGTATTTATTTTTATAGCTGCACTCACCACTCTTTGTGGTGAGCTTCATGGATTAAACTGGGAGTTCCAGCCTCCTCTCATTGACTCTGATGATTGTTGCAATGATGATTTTTATTTTCTTTAAAACCCATAGATGAGTGAGACTATTCTGCGTCTCTCTCTCTCTCACTCTCTGACTTATTTCACTCAGCATGGTAGATTCCACGTACATCCATGTATAGGAAAACTTCATGACTTCATCTCTCCTGACGGCTGCATAATATTCCATTGTGTATATGTACCACAGTTGCTTTAGTCATTCGTCTGTTGAAGGGCATCTTGGTTGTTTCCAGAGCCTGGGTATTGTGAATAGTGCTGCAACAAATATAGGTGTGAGGAAGGGGTTTTTGTATTGAATTTTTGTGTTCTTAGGGTATATCCCTAGGAGTGGAATAGCTGGGTCGAATGGGAGCTCAATTTCCAGATTTTG
The DNA here is from genome assembly GCA_004027635.1 of Crocidura indochinensis. Classification (NCBI taxonomy): domain Eukaryota; kingdom Metazoa; phylum Chordata; class Mammalia; order Eulipotyphla; family Soricidae; genus Crocidura; species Crocidura indochinensis. The sequence goes on from PVKC010007238.1 coordinate 28,042, forward strand.
GAGGAACTTCCATATAGCTTTCCATAGAGGTTGGACTAGACAGCATTCCCACCAGCAGTGGATAAGGGTTCCTTTCTCTCCACATCCCCGCCAGCACTGATTATTCTCATTCTTTGTGATGTGGGCCAATCTCTGTGGTGTGAGGTGGTATCTCATTGTTGTTTTGATTTGCATCTCTCTGATGATTAGTGACGAGGAGCATTTTTTTATGTGCCTTTTGGCCATTTGTATTTCTTTTTTATCAAAGTGTCTGTTCATTGTTCATTTCTTCTCCCCATTTTTTGATGGGATTAGATTTTTTTTCTTGTAAAGTTCTGTCAGTGCCCTGTATATTTTGGATATTAGCCCCTTATCTGATGGGTGTTGGGTGAATAGTTTCTCCCACTCAGTGGGTGAGTCTTGTATCCTGGGCACTATTTCTTTTGAGGTGCAGAAGCTTCTGAGTTTAATGTATTCCCATCTGTTGATCTCTGCTTCCACTTGTTTGGAAAGTGTAGTTTCCTCCTTGAAGATGCCTTTTGTCTCAATGTCATGGAGTGTTTTACCGCTGTGTTGTACTATATACCTTATAGTATCAGGTCGGATATCAAGGTCTTTAATCCATTTGGATTTTACCTTCGTGCATGATGTTAACTGGGGGGTCTATGTTCCAGTTCTGCCAGCACCACTTGTTGAAGAGATTTTCCCTGCTCCACTTAGGATTTCTTGCTCTTTTGTCAAAAATTAGGTATTGCATGTCTGGGGAACAATGTCTGATAATTCAAGCCTACTCCACTGATATGAAGGTCTGTCTTTATTCCAATACCATGCTGTTTTGATAACTATTACTTTGTAGTAGAGTTTAAAGTTGGGGAACGTAATGCCTCCCATTTTCCTTTTCCCTAGTAGTGCTTTAGCTATTCTAGGGTGTTTATTGTTCCAGATGAACTTCATAAGTGCTAGATCCACTTCTTTGAAGAATGTCATGGGTATCTTTATAGAGATGGCATTAAATCTGTATAATGCTTTGGGGAGAATTGCCATTTTAATGATGTTAATCCTGCCACTCCATGAGCAGGGTATGTGTTTCCATTTCCGTGTGTCCTCTTATTTCTTGGAGGAGGGCTTTATATTTTCTTTGTATAGGTCCTTCACGTCTTTGGTCAAGTTGACTCCAAGATATTTGAGTTTGTGTGGTGCTATAGTGAATGGGATTGCCTTCTTAATTTCCTTCTCTTCTCTATCATTATTGGTGTATAAAAAGGCCATTGATTTCTGTGTGTTAATTTTGTAGCCTGCCACCTTGCTATAGGAGTCTATTGTTTCTAGAAGCTTTTTGGTAGAGTCTTTAGGGTTTTCTAGGTAGAGTATCATGTCATCTGCAAACAATGAGTGCTTGACTTCTTCCTTTCCTATCTGGATTCCCTTTATATCTTTTTCTTGCCTGGTCGCTATAGCAAGAACTTCCAGTACTATGCTAAAGAGGAGTGGTGAGAGCGGACATCCTTGTCTTGTACCAGAATTTAGAGGGAAGGCTTTTAGTTTTTCTCCATTAAGGATGATATTTGCTTGTGGTAGATGGCTTCAACTAGATTGAGGAAGGTTCCTTCCATTCCCATCTTGCTGAGAGTTTTGATTAAGAATGGGTGTTGGACCTTATCAAATGCTTTCTCTGCATCTATTGATGATCGTGTGATTTTTATTTTTCTTCTTGTTGATGTTGTGTATGATGTTGATAGATTTTCAGATGTTAAAGCAACCCTGCATTCCTGGAATGAAACTTACTTGATCGTAGTGTATGATCCTCTTGATGACGCATTGGATCCTATTTGCCAGAATTTTGTTGAAGATCTTTGCATCGGCATTCATCAGGGATATTGGTCTGTAATT
>PVKC010007239.1:0-29804 GCA_004027635.1 Crocidura indochinensis
TTTTTTTTTTCTTTTTTCTTTAAGGCATGGAACTCTACCAGCTGTACTATTGCTGGTGCAGAAAGAATTACTTGGAAAAATAATTTTTTTTTTTGGTTTTTGGGTCACACCAGGTAGTGCTCAGGGGTTACTCCTGGCTCTGTGCTCAGAAGTTGCTCCTGGCAGGCTCTGGGGACCATATGGGTGCCAGGATTCAAACTGGAGTTGTCCTATTTTGACTGCATGCAAGGCAAATGCCTTACTGCTGTGCTATTGCTCCACTTAAATTTTTTTCGTTTTTGTTCTTTTTTGTTTTTGGGTCACATGCAGCTGTGCTCAGGGTGTTACTCCTGGCTCTGGGCTTAAAAATCGCTCCTGGCAGTTTCAGTGGATCTTATGGGATACTGGGATTCCAACCACCATCCGTTCTGAATCTGCTGTGTGCAAGGCAAACTTTCTACTGCTGTGCTATCTCTCTGGCTCCCACTTTAAAATGATCTCATTAAGAAATGTTGCACTGGTGAAGGGGGTGTTCTTTACATGATTGAAACCTAATCACAATCATATATGGAATAAAGATGCTTAAATAAAAAAAATTAAAGAATTGTAGCTTACAAGCAATTGAATTTTAGACATATTATATTTCAGCAGTAATCTCACAACAGTATCAACCTCCCTCCATTAATGTTCTCAGTGCTCATCCCATATCTTCCCCCACCCACACCTGCCATCATAACAGGCACTTTTTAAAGTTTGGGTTTAATGATTTTGTTGTTGTTGACACTATGGTTTGCATATTTAGTTTTGCCCTTCCTCAACACCATTAATGCACGTTGACCCCATCCCTGTTATTTCACATCGTTTTTTTCTTCCACTCAATTTCTTTCCTTCTCCTCACTATAATCTGGGGCCAAGAAAGCTTTAGACATTCCCATTTAAACCATTGCATTCTTTTTTTTTTTTGGGGGTCACACCCGGCAGTGCTCAGGGGTTACTCCTGGCTCCATGCTCAGAAATTGCTCCTGGCAGGCACGGGGGACCATATGGGGCACCGGGATTCGAACCGATGACCTTTTGCATGAAAGGCAAATGCCTTACCTTCATGCTATCTCCCAGGCCCTAAACCATTGCATTTCTTTTATGCAGTTATTCTACATACCACATATAAGCGATATTACCTTATAGTTTTCCTTTTTCTTCTGGCCTCATTTAGCATAATGCCTTGTTTGGCATTCCAAACAAACATTCCCCCAACTTTCTCCTTCCAAACAAGGCATTCCCCCAACTTTCTCCTTCCTTAAGCCTCTTTCTTTGATATGTAAAAGACCACCAGAATAGGTACTTTTGTCTCTCTTAATCTTCCCTCTCCTGGTGAATTTAGTACTGGGTTTAATTAAAAAAAAAAATAAGAGCAGTTCTTGCTTTTAGCTTAGGCTGAGAGGACCATAAGGCAAGAAGTAAACAGACACCATGATTCTTTCCTGACTGGCTTGGTTCATTAATCCTTCGTGGTTACCCTACTTGCTTCAGACTTTTCTGTTTGAAGTTAGAGATACGGTGATCTCACAACTTGTGGGAATTTATTTTATAACTGGTGCTTGAACAGCAATCCAGAGACCCGAGAAGACCCCAATGATGGTGAGTTATTTGACCCTCAGTTGGATTATAACCATTATGATCTCCTTCAGTTGAACTGAGTGTGCAATGTCCTTCACCAGAACATTGGTCCCCTCAGGCATGACAGAAGCGGGAAGTGAAGAGGACAGAGCTGAAGAACTCTGAGCAGCATCCCAGAAGCTGAGACATACCACCTTTCTTCTACCAAAGGTGCTTTGTGTGAGGAGCTCGGCCACCCAACCTGCAATAGCTTATCGAAGTCACTGAGGGGTAGAAGCCAATGAAAAAGCCCCATTTGAGGGGAACTAACAGCAGGGAGATGAGTGGGTCCCCCTACCCAGATTCCAGCTCAGGGATCGAAGGCCTTCTCATCCCAGAAGACCTCAGAAGCCTACTATAGAAGGACAAGATGGAGAAAATGGAGGATCCAAGATGGAGAAAATGGAGGATCCAAGATTAGCTGAAGACCAGCTGAGAAGTTGCTTTCAGAACCTTCTGCAACTTTCTTCTAGGTTAATCTCTTAAACCTATTTGAGAGTCACTGTATTACTGGTTAAATGGTGTGTTCTACCTGTATAGATCTTAAAGCTACTGTTTTGTTCTATACCCCTTTGCAAACAGATAATTTTGTATCCAACTTAATGGTTTAATATTAGTTTGCACAGTTCTGGGAAAATGCATAATGTTCTTAGATTTTTTTTTAATAGTTCTCAGCTAACCTAGTGATGTTTCCCAATTGCTGTGACATATGATTGTGTATGTTATTTAGCAACTTATTCTCAAAATTATGTCTGCTAAAATGTTCTAATATCTTTGTCTACAGAAGTCGATGGACAAGGACTTAGATACTAGACTCCTATTACAGTGCTCATTATAAGAATTTTTAGCAACTTATTTTCTTTTTTTTTGGGGGGGGTCACACCCGGCAGTGCTCAGGGGTTACTCCTGGCTCCATGCTCAGAAATTGCTCCTGGCAGGCACAGGAGACCATATGGGGCACCGGGATTCGAACTGATGACCTTTTGCATGAAAGGCAAATGCCTTACCTCCATGCTATCTCCCGGGCCCCCTTATTTTCAAACTATATAATCTACAGAAATATTCATTTTTGAGTTTAATATTATTCTTTTTTATTGTAAGAGTTTATTCAAGAGACAAAATTGATTAACATATTGAGGTAAACTGACATAACGTAATATAGTATCATAACATAACATATAATTAATATAATATAATAATACATGTAAGTCAAAGAACATTTCTGAATAAAACACATTTTTTTATCATAATGACTTACATATCTTTCACAGTAGTATTTTAGGTACATATTAACATTGAATCAGGGGAATATCCATCATCACCAGTGTTGTCCTTCCTTCATCCCTGTTCCCAAGCTTATATCCCTTTCTCCTTCCTTTATCCCCCAGAATGCTAGCATAGCTAAAAGCATATATGTTAAAACTAATGTAAGCCATTTTTTTGCAGTTCCAGATCATTTTACTAGTGGTTTCTCAAAGGTTTAGAGTCAAAGGAGCACAGTATAAACAATGTTAGAATGGCAATTATCGTTTGCATGGGCCCACCAAAGTATGAGGGTCATGGAAAGGAAAAACTTTTGGCCTAAGTACAAGGAGACCTTACTCCTGAAGTTTCCTGACATAAGACCATTTCTAGGTTCCAGGCAAACTAGTTTGTTCAATCCTGGTCATTGTCTGTAGTGCCCATACAGTTATATTTTTCACAGACTCTGTTGTTATTATCCTGTTTCTGTATTGAAGGTCCTGGAATCTGTATATCCTATTGAAGTCAGGATGGTGTGGAGTGGCGTCTAACTTCAACTCAGAATTAAAGGGCAATGCAGAAAGCCTTGTCCAGTACGCAGGTCATCATTGTTGTTGTTTAAATCTTCTCAGTGTTAAGGGAAGACTCTTTTGAGTAAATCGATGTCAGAGCAGCAGTAGGATCTTCCCTGGTAGAGAATTGCTTTCAGGTGATGTCATAGACAACTTTGGATATTTCATAGATGGCTTCCCTGGTTCAGGGGTGACTGGAAAATGCCCATACCTCTGAGGCCTGTGCCAGGTCTTTATGTCAATATTCAGGGTGTAAGGTTCCATTGCACCACTAGATTTGTGTGTTCCTATCTCTATTAGATAAGAACTTATTTGTAGGTATAGTATTTTCCATTTTATTTTATTTTATTTTTTGGGGGGGTCACACCCGGCATTGCTCAGGGGATACTCCTGGCTCCATGCTCAGAAATTGCTCCTGGCAGGCATGGGGGACCATATGGGGCACCGGGATTCGAACCGATGACCTTTTGCATGAAAGGCAAACGCCTTACCTCCATGCTATCTCCCAGGCCCCGTATTTTCCATTTTAATGTGCCCATGCAAACAAGGAATAATGTCATCTGGCATTATCAGCGCATAAGGGGGCCGCAAGAACAAGTCCAACAATCCCTGTGACCTGGTTCAAACATAAGCATTAAACTGAGGGACTCTTTCATCAACATTCCTTATTGAACAGTTCACAAAGAGAAAATAAGATAAAAAAAAGTGGGGAAAATAAACAATCTAACTTAAGACAGTGGACAAAATTGTCACTGTTTAAGAAAATTTGTGTGTTCCCATCTTTAAGAACATGTTTGTATATAATTTCCCATTTTAATGTGCCTATGCAAAGGAAGAGCAGTATCACATGGCAAGATTGGTGCCTATAGGGATGCTAGAACAAGTCCAACAATCCAATTGACTTGGTTCTTATGTAAACATTAAATGGAGGAACACTTCTACAAACTTCCTAATTTAACAAATAACAAAGGGAAGGAAAGATGGAGAGGGACTCTTTCACCAAAATACCTTATTGAACAGTTCACAAAGAGGAGAAAAGATAAAAAGTGGAGAAAATAAGCAATCTAGCTTAAGACAGTGGACTCAATTGTCACAGTTTACAGGAACTAGTCAGAAACTTAGTATGGTAGCAACCACAGTTACACAATAAAAGAAGGAAGAGGCCAAGAGGCTGTTGAGAGTAAACAAGTAGGTAAAGAGTCCTGGCCTCTTCCCAGCCCGAGAGTCCATCATCTCATTTTTATTTTGAAAATATATACTACCCCCACCCAAAATGGTCTCTTCCCAAACTAAAGTCCATCCTCCCATTTTATTTTAAATATATATGGTATGCGCAGGGGCACTAGCCCCCACGTGCTTTTTGAAATGGAGACCAATGAGAAAAAAAATACCAGTGAATGTCATGAGGTTATGTCCCGACATACACCAGTGCTACATCAGCCAGCCATCCACCCCATGTGTCCCCCACTTCCTGTCGGAAGTGAAAGGGGGAAAGCCTGAGGACCACGATAGAGTCCACCTGGGCTGGCAACCAGGGAAGACCTGGAGTAGGGGAGATAATAGGGGAATGGCTGGGGACATGCCAAGCCTCCCAGCACCCCCCAAACTAGAGAAAATGCCTACGGTCTGGGGTATCCCCTAACCCCATACCTGGGATCAAAGCACTGAAAGCCAGCTATCTGCCAAGGCCCCTCCCTCTGCTCCTCCTCCCTAGAGTGGCGCGGGGGAGCCTGGAGGCCTAGAGTCCAGGGGGAAATAGGGGAACGGCTGGGGGCCTGCCAAGCCTCACAGCACCCCCCCAAGCTAGGGAAAATGCCTGTGGTCTGGGGTGTTCCCTAACCCCATACATGGGAAAACAATATTCTTATGAATTTGTTTAGAGAGGTTTATGAAAAAGGAACACGATGTTCTACACTTGTATTATAGTGCTTGGTTTAAGAATGTTTAAGAATTTTCAAATTAGGGCCTGGAGAGATAGCACAGCGGCATTTGCCTTGCAAGCAACCGATCCAGGACCAAAGGTGGTTGGTTCAAATCCCGGTGTCCCATATGGTCCCCCCCCTCCCCCCGTGCCTGCCAGGAGCTATTTCTGAGCAGACAGCCAGGAGTAACCCCTGAGCACTGCCGGGTGTGGCCCAAAAGCCAAAAGCCAAAAGCCAAAAAAAAAAAAAAAAAAAGAATTTTCAAATTAAGTGTATCTACAAAAAGGTTCTAATGCTTATGTCAGAGAAGTCTATGAAAAAATTTATGATATGTTTGACAAAGATTTGGAAAAAGCTGATTGTTTTGAGAATGGTGTATTCACAATCTAACCTTTGATGCTTTTGTAGTCAACTTTTTACTGTGCCTATTGCAAAATAACAGCCACCTTTATAAGTTCTGGTCTGGGGTTCCCACCTCTGGCAGAGAACAGTAGAATAAAAGTTTTGTAGTTTTTCTCATTTTTTTTTGTTTTGTTTTAAACAGAAAGGGTATTTTACATATAATACCTTCCAGTTCCATCCATGTGGTAGCAAATTGCATTAGTTACACCATTCCTTATAGCTATGTAGTATTCCATTTTATATATATGTACCACATCTTCATGATCCACTTGTCTATTTTTGGACATCTAAGTTGATTCCATTTTCGGACATCTAAGTTGATTCCAGCTCTTAGCTATTGTATTGTGTGCTGGGATGAATAGTGGTGTACATACATCTTTTTTTTTTTCTCGGTTTTTTTGGGCCACACCTGGCTATGCTCAGGGGTTATTTCTGGCTATCAGCTCCGAAATAGCTCCTGGTAGGCACGGGGGACCATGTGGGGCACCGGGATTCGAATCAACCACCTTAGGTTCTAGATCGGCTGTTTGCAAGGCAAACACCACTGTGCTATCTCTCTGGCCCATACATACATCTTTTTTAAATGAGTGCTTTTTCTGTTCTGAGGATAGATACTCAAAATCTGGGTCATATGGCAGCACAATTCTGAGTTTACTGAGAACATTTCATATTGTTTTCCATAGAGATTGAACTAGAAAACATTCCCATCAGCATGCGTGAGAGTTCCTTTTTCACCGCATCTCCACCAACACAGATTGTTCCCCAGTATTTTTGAAATGTGAGGATGCCCACTGGTGTAAGATGATATCTTATTGTCATCTTCAGTTGAATTTCCCCAATGATAAGTGATAAGCATTTTTTTATGTGCCTGTTGGCCATTTGTTGATCTTCTTCAGAGGTGTTTGTTCATTTCCCTCCCCCCCCCCCATTTTTATGGGGCTTTTAGACTTTTGAGAAGGTTACTCTCTGTGAGTACTTTGTATATCATAGATATCAACCCTTTATCTGATCTTTGTTGAGTGTAAATATTTCCTCCCACTCAGCTGTCTTTTAGTTGCAGTTCATGTTTCTTTTGCCATACATAAACTTTTTAGTTTAATGTGGCCCCATTTTTTCAGATTTCATTCTCTAGCCTTTGCCATTGACATCATATTGAAGACTCCTTTACGGTTTAGATCTTGGAGTGTTCTGTCTATATTTTCCTCGTTGTATTTATTCCAGGTCTGATCTCAAGATCTTTCATCCACTTTGAGTTGACTTTTGTTCAAGTTGTGATAAGTGGATATAACTTAAATTTCTTTCTTTCTTTTTCTTTTTTTTTTTTTTTTTTTGGTTTTTGGGTCACACCCATTTGACACTCAGGGTTACTCCTGGCCATGTGCTCAGAAATCGCTCCTGACTTGAGGGGACCATATTGGAAGCCAGGGAATCGAACCACAGTCCGTCCTACGCTAGCGCTTGCAAGACAGACACCTTACCACCTTCCTGGCCCTAGCTTAAATTTCTTACAGGTGGTTATCCAATTGTCTGAATACCATTTTTTTTTTTTTAGGTTTTGGAAAATAATCAGCAACCCTCAGGGCTTTTTCTGGCTCTTCTCTCAGAAATTACTCCTGGCAGGCTCAAGGGATAATATGGGATGCCAGCGATCAAATCTGGGTGGGTCACTTCCAAGGCAAATGCCCTAACTGTTGTGCTATCGCTCCTGTTCTGAACACCATTTGCTGACGAGGCTTTCTTTATTCCATTTCATGTTCTGGGTTCAAAGGTTTAATTTTTTTTTTTTTTGGGGGGGGGAAGGTTTGGGTCATACCGAACTGTGCTCAGAGACTACTTCTGGTTATGTGCTAGGAAGTCACTTCTGGCAAGCTTGGGGTACCATATGGAATGTTGGGATTCAAACTGGGATCTGTCCTGTGTTGGCTGCTTGCAAGGCAAACTCCTTACCGCTGTGCTATCACTCTGACCCCCAAAGGTTTACTTTTTTTTTGGGGGGGGGCCACATCCGGTGACGCTCAGGGGTTACTCCTGGCTATTCGCTCAGAAGTCGCACCTGGCAGGCATGGGGGACCATATGGGGAACCGGGGGATCGAACAGTGGCTCGTCCTAGGTTAGCGCAGGCCCAAAGGTTTACTTTTTAAGGTATTTTATTTTAGGCACTGTGATTTGCAATCTTTCATGCATAAAACATTCAAGCCCACCTCTTGAACAGTGTCAGTTCCCATCGCTGAATATCAGTTTCCATTGTCCTACTATCCACTCTCCCTCCAATATACATCCCCTCTGCAGTGATTGGCTTCTTACCAGTTGTTTCAGCAACCTTTGGCTATTTATTGTTTCCTGTGTCTCTTTATATGAGAGATATTTCTGTATCTGTCCTTCTTCTGTTTAATTTCACTCAACATGATATTCTCCAGATCCATCCATGTGAAGATAAATTGCATTTCATTTTTTTTGATAGTCAAGTACTGTATATGTACCAGTTTTTAAAAATCCATTTAAATATTGAAGATCAATTCCTAGTTTTCTGGGGAACTTTGCTTTCCAAAAAGCTTGAACTAGTAAACGTTCTCACAAGCAATAGGTTCTGAAAGAACTACTTTATTTAAAATATTTATTTATTTTGGTTTTGGGATACACCTGGCATTGCAGGGGGCTTATTCCTGACCTGTGACACAGGGATCACTTCCTGGAGGGGCTGAGGGTATTTTATTTGGGTGGGGCATCAAAGCTAGGCTTGACCACGTGCAAAGGCAAGTACTTTATCCTCTATGCTCTCTCCCCAACTCCCCAAAGTAGTAATTCAGAGTAATTTTTGAATCAGCTGAGAACAGTTTGCTTGCTGGAACTGTGTATTAACTGGAAACACTAGAACAGGTTGTAGAAGCAGTTAATCAGAAGTCCGTGTTAGGGCCCGGAGAGATAGCACAGTTATGTTTGCCTTGCAAGCAGCCGATCCAGGACCTATGGTGGTTGGTTTGAATCCCACATGGTCTCCCCCCCCCCCCCCCCCCCCCGTGCCTGCCAGGAGTGATTTCTGAGCAGATAGCCAGGAATAACCCCTGAGCATAGCCGGGTGTGGCCCCAAAACAAAAAACAAAAAACCAAATATATATATATACCAAATTGGTTGATTGAATCCAAAGATTCTGTGTTGTTACTGTTCTGGGCTTGCAGTAACAAGCTTTTTAAAACGGGGGAGGGGAAAGGGACTGCGGGGTGGGGGGAGAGGGAGGAGTGAAGCTTCTTTTAAGCATAATTAGCCTCCTTAGATGAAAAAGTAGAACGTGCCCTTCTCGAATGTTAAACCATTAGGGAAAAAGAAAGGAAATCCATAATAAAAAGTCATTGTTTGGGGGCCGGGCGGTGGCGCTGGAGGTAAGGTGCCTGCCTTGCCTGTGCTAACCTAGGACGGACCGCGGTTCGATCCCTCCGTTCCCTATATGGTCCCCTGTGCCTGCCAGGAGCGACTTCTGAGCGAATAGCCAGGAGTAACCCCTGAGCGTCACCAGGTGTGGCCCAAAAACCAAAAAAAAAAAAAAAAAAAGCCACTGTTTATATTTTAAAATTTGCCTATTGGTAATTATGATTACCAATACAAAACATATGTGGTATAAATGAATAAAGTGTTATTTTATATATTTTAGGGTATTTTGGATATATATTCTGTTTATAATAATCATTTATAAATTCTAGTCTTGAGCCAAGTTGTATATTCTTTCTCAATATTTTTATATTATATTATACTATATTATATTATTATATTATATTATATTATATTATATTATATTATATTATATTATATTATATTATATGTTTTATATCTTTATTTAAACACCGTTATTACAAATATGATTTGTTTTTAATCATCTGATTTATCCATCCATCCATCACGCGATTCTTGGACGCCCTTTGCCAGGCCCTGGAGAAAAAAAACCCTGATGAAACAACAGACGCCAGTGTGAGTCCTGCGGGCGGCACAACTGGTGCCGGGGGTGGCAGGCTTAATCTTCTGGACAAAACGGGAGCGACCCACTCACCGGCGTCTGCTTCTAGGGGGACGGGCCGGCTTTGTGGGGAGGACGGTGTCGCGGTCAGCTCGGTTGGGGCTCCCCGGGTTTCCCGCAGCAAAGAGGCTACGCGGGAGCTGCGCGCGCTGCAGGCGGCGGTGAGCTCGGCCCCATGCGGCCTTGGAGGGCGTTTCTCCCGGGCGGGCCTCCGCCTCTCCGGGCCCGAGCATCGGCCGTGCTGACCCCAGGCGAGCGCAGGGGACGCTGAAAAGACGCCGGGGGCCCTGGAGCCATCGCCCGCACTCCCGGGTGGCTCCTACCCTTGATGGATACTTCTGTGCTCCCCTAGTCCTAGTCACCTTCCGGCGCTCTCACCTCGCCGTCCCGGACAGTCGTTCCCTAAAGGTTTACGCATCGGTGGCAGCTCTTTCCCCGGGATCGCACGTGAGCACGAGTCCCCGGGACTCCTGCGGGAAGAAAACTCTGGATATCGATAGTTCAGGACGCAGGAAGGACTCCGTGAGTTTGGGGCGAAATGCAGGCTGCAGCTCTGGCTTCACCGTTGTTGGGAGCTGCGTGCGGGTCCCCGGAGAAGGGTCCCAAGGAGCTCGGCCCGTCCTGAGGCCTGATTCCCGGGGCCCGTCTTGCAGAGCGGCCGGCCAGCAATCCGGTGGGTTTTCCCGAGGGCTTCGGGCTGGAGGCCGGGGGTCCCGGGCCTCCGGGAAGCCGAAAGCTTCCCCTAGGAGGCCCCGGGGAAGGAGAGTCGAGCCGAAAGTCTGGTGCATGTAGGATCTTCTTTGGGAGAAGATTTCAATTTGTAGATGCACCCACTAGGAAGAAACAAACAGCATTCCGGACTTGACTTGTTTGTTGGCAAATCACCAACGCTCGCTCAAGGACCGTGTATTCTATGGAAGTGTCTTTTCCTTCTTAGCTTGCTTGATGTACAGTGGCAAAACAAACAAAAAAACCCACTAATTTATTTAAAAAATATATAAGATGAGAAATGTAACATGTAAATATTTGTATGTTAAGCTCGGGGTACACGTGGGGAGCAGAAGGGTAGTGAACACATTTCCTTCTGTATTTGTGGAAGGGAATTTAGATATCTAATGATAGATTTGAAATTAAAAATCAGTGGCTAAAAGCCTTTTGCTCTCGACTATATACATTTTTTTGAACTTTGATGTATATGGGTGAGATTATAGAAAATGATCCTGTGTGCCTTTTTTGTTTTGTTTTGTTTTTGCACTTCACCTGGCCATGCTCAGAAGTTACACCTAGTGGTGCTGGGGGACTAAATTGGATGTCGGGATTGAACTCTAGTCAGCAAAAGCCAGTGCAAAGCAAAGCTCAGAGCCTGCATTTTCTGTTTTGTTTTTGATTCACAGGGAGTGATGCTGGGAAGGCTGCTTCCTTCTTGGAGCCGAGTTTTATTCCCAGGTGCTGCAGTGCTAGGGTTTGGTCCAGGGCCTCTAAGTACAAAGCATGTGCTTTAGTGCTTGAAGTTATCTCCTGTACTCTGTACACATTTTTTTTTGTCTAGAAATAGTTTATATTATAAAAGTTCTATTGCTGAATAAAAGCAGCGTGTATCATTTTCCTTTAGCTCTGTGGGCCTCGGATTATTTTTGGCACTCAGGTTTCTTACCACATTGCAAGTAATGCATTTTTTGCTTCAGTAATAGCGAACTGAACGCAAAATTATTCAGCAAAACAAAACACCTTTTCTGTTTTTATTTCAGGTAAAAAAAATAAAAGAACTCTGGTATTGGAGATCACAAGTTAATTTAGAACCTTTATCACAAGTTAATTTAGGACCTTTATCCCAGTCTCATTTACTGACTTTTTTTAAAAGAGAGAAAGAAGAGAGTACAGGGTGTAAGGTACTTCCTGACCTGGGTTCAATCCCTGATACTCTCTATGGTCATCCTGAGCATCTCCAGCAGTGATCCTTGAGCAAAGGGTCAGGACTAAATCCTGAGAACTGCTGGATATTTCCCTATTCCAAGAAAAAGGGTGAGAAAGTGGGGGAAGAAATACAGGACAGGCATAGCTGGCTCCAGTTCAATCCTTGGCACTAACACATGTTCCCCAACACAGCTGGGGTCACCCTGAGCACAGAATCAGGATTTCTCCCCACAAGCAGCAATCCTCAAAGGTAGGAAAGGGACTTAGCAATATTCTTTCAGTCAAGGGCCACAGGGACCCACGGGTGAAGATCAAATCAAAAGGGAACTTCCCAAATTGTGAGGAAGGGAAACCAAGAAGAAGCAAGCTAAGTGGGAAGGGGTCAGGAAAAGGGTAAGACGCACAGGGGCCCGGGAGATAGCATGGAGGTAAGGCCTTTGCCTTTCATGCAAAAGGCCATTGGTTCGAATCCCGGTGCCCCATATGGTCCCCCGTGCCTGCCAGGAGCAATTTCTGAGCATGGAGCCAGGAGTAACTCCTGAGCACTGCCAGGTGTGACCCAGAACCCAAAAAAAAAAAAAAAAAAAAAAAAAAGACACACTGCTCTTAATTTAGGTTCCCAAGAGCCTTAGAAAAGGGTGTTTGATCTAACATGAAACTCTTATTACAGTACATTGTTAGCTTGTAGGACTCTCTGTGTTATGCGTTTTTTTCTTTCCTTTATAAAGAAATTGTGGCAAAACACACATAATATAAAACAGCCATTGTTAGGGTATGGTCCACATATATTAAGTGTTTTAATTTCTTTAGTGGAGTCACCGTTCTCCATCCCAGAACTGTTACATCTTCCAAAATCCCGATTCCCTATGAGTAACAGTGGGTTACTCATTGGTAAGGGAACAATGATTCCTTAGTCTTTGAGTATCAATCTGCCTTCCCAACCATAACAGAACTATTGTTTTGCATTGCTTTTCAGTTAGAGGTTTAGGTTCACAACAAAACTGAACACAAAATACAAAGTCCCATTTCCTCCACATATCACATGCTGACTAGAATTAGTGATTTGTTACAACAATGAGTATACAGTGGTACATATTATTTTGTTTTGTTTGTTTTGGGGGCCATACCTGGCAGTGTTCAGAGAGTGACTCCTGGCTCTGCACTCAGATATCACTCCTGGCTGGCTTGGGAGACCATATGGGATGCTGTGATACCACTGGGGTCAGCTGTGTGCAAGGCAAATGACCTTCCCACTGTGCTATTGCTCTGACCCCTGCTATTAGTCAAAATTCATAATTTACATTATTATTCACTTTTGTATATTAAGTGATTTTGGACAAATATCTAACGAAGAGTATTCACCATTATGGGATCATAATGACATCATTTTTCTTTCTCTCCAAATCTCTGTGTTCCACTTCCATTTCTTTGTAGCACAACTCCTGACAGCCAATGACCTTTTTTTGCCTTTATCTTTTCTAGTATAATCTATGTATTGTCTCAGATTGTATGTAGGTTTCTCAAATGAGCTTCTTTCAGGCACTGATAGGAATGAGAGTTTCTCCTTTTCAAGGCTTATAGTTGACCATTAAGTCCTGAACACTGTTGAACCCAATACAAATAGAAAAAAAAAATTACAAAGTTGCTACAAGCACGTTGACAAGTTTTTGCAGTGTGGTGATGACTTTTAAACTCCTTGGGGGCAAATACCAAATATATATATTTGGATCACTAGATAAACATCTGTTTCCTTTTATTGGTTTCTTTTTTTTTCTTTCTTTCTTTTTTTTTGCTTTAGGGCCACACCTGGAAGTGCTCAGGAGTTAATCTTGGTTCTGAGCTCAGGGACCACTCTTGCAGGGCTCAGAGGACCATATGGTACATCTGGGATTAAATGTGGGTTGGCTGCGTGCAAGACAAATGCCCTAGCTGCTATGCTATTACTTCAGCCCCTGTATTTCCTTTCTTCCTTTTTGTTTTGTTTTTGAGTCACAACCTGCAGTGCCCAGGGCTTGCTCCTGTCTCTACATTCAGAAATCGCTCCTGGCAGGCTGGGATGGTGGTGGTGTTTGGGGGACCATATGGAATGCTGGGAGATCAAATTCTGCAGGGCAAACACCCTACCAAGTAGCCAAACCGTCTTCCAGAGTGGTTATATCATTTACCAGTCCTGCCGTTACTGAATGTGAGTTCCTGTTGCCTTTCCCAGTATTTGTGTTGTCAGTGTTCAGTGTGCTGTGTCTGATGCATATGTTGGGGTTGTGAGAAAGGAATTCAGAGGCAAGTTAATGATACATCTATCACGTCACATCATTCTGTGTGTGTAGTGAGAACACTTGTGATCACTTTCATACTTTTAATCACTCAACAATCATGTTTGCTTTCTTTTTGTTTTTGTGCCATAACCACTTCTACTCTGGTGTTACTCTTACTTTTGCATTCAAGAATTACTCCTGATGGTGCCTGGACATATATATATATATATATATATATACATATATAGATAGATATATATATATATATAGATATATATATAGATAGATATAGATATAGATATAGATATAGATATAGATATAGATATAGATATAGATATACACACATATATGTGGGTGTGTATGTATGTGTGTATATATATCTATATATATAGATATAGATATACATAGATATATATCGGATTCTGGGGATTGGACCTGGGTTGGCCGTGTACAAGGCAAATGGCCTAACACTCAGGCCCCAAGTTTTTTCTCTGAAAAAAGATTTTTTTTTGTTTTTTTTTGTTTTTTGGGTCACACCCGGTGACACTAAGAGGTTCCTCCTGGCTATGCGCTCAGAAATTGCTCCTGACTTGGGGGACCATATGGGACGCGGGGGTGGGGGTGGGGAGGATCTAACTTCGGTCCTTCCTAGGCTAGCGAGGGCTAGGAAGATGCCTTACCGCTTGTGCCACCGCTCAGGCCCCCTTTTCTCTGAGTTTTAAGAGTTTTTTTTTTTTTCTCTCTCTTCTAGGTTTGTTAGATGTATGCTTTCCAAATATTTATTCCCAGTACAGAACCTGTGTTACTATCTCTCTAATCATTTTTACCCATTTGTTTGCATTTCTCTTGAGGATCGAATTCTGTACTTTACATATTCAAGTGTTCTACCCCTCAACACCTCAACTTTTAAGTAGATGGTTCAATTGTGTCAGAAACTAGGGGCCAGGGGGATGGCTTAGATGTTGAAACACACCATGCAAGCAAGAGGTTCCAGGTTTGAGCACCACACATTTGCCCACAGCTCCCTGCTGTGCTGCCATAAATAGCCTCCTCATGGCCCTGGAGCTCCTGAGCTTTTACTGAGAGCCCAGGGTTAGAGGGAAGCATTTTAAGTACATATTTAGCTGGTGTGCCTAATCATCTCTGGACTTACTACAGTTGAGATAAAATGTAAAGTTTACGTTTGGTAAAGGTGACCTCAGATTGGAAGTATTACAAAGTACCACTCAGCAAAAAGTCAACCGTGCCCATGATGCCTGGTTTCTAGAGTCCAAGAACAGGAGGGGGGCCTCTGCTGCAGGCCTGGGGGCTGAGGTGAGGGGCGCTTACACTATGGAGGGAGGAGTAGGGAAGAGGGTAGGGATGTGTAAGTCTACATTGTAGAGGTGGCATAGAGGAGGAGTGAGTTTATACTCTGCAGGGTTGGGGTTAGGGCTGATAGGAGTGAGGGTATCTATACTCTGCAAGGTGGGATGGGGTAGGGTTGGATGCCTAAACTCTACAGGATTGTGGTTGACACTACAGGGGTGAATGGATGGGGAAGGGTTAAGGGTGGTGTGTCTACACTCTAGAGTTGGGGTAAGGTATCATCTGCAGGGTTGATTGGATGGGGATTAGGATGGTGTGTCTACACTGTAGGACTGGGGTACTCTGTAGGAGTGGGTGTGCCTACACGCAGGGATTGCGTGGACTAGATGTATCTATCTCACTGTCCGTGTGTGGGGTGTCTGTATTCTGCCTATATCCTGCAGGGGTGCAGTAGGGGAGGGGCAGGTTGTCTGCATCCTGCAGGGATGGGGGAGGGATGTGAATGGGGCTGTGCACAAGGCTCCACTGCTGTGGTGGTTGGCTGCAGATTTCCTTCTGTGATGTCAGAAAGGAAGGAACAATTCTGTTCCTAGATTGGCTTGAGATTTGGCATCAGAAGTGAGGTCCAGGGATAGTCTCTTTTACGCATCTCTAGGAGTGACATCTCATCATCCAGTGGGCCACTTGGAAGAAGCTGGCTTTGTTGCACCGTTTCCAGTATACTTCTCACTGTTGTCATGCCACAAGGCAAAAGGGGATTTTAAAAATTGTATATTTTCTATAATGTTGAAGGCATCATTGGAAACGCTCCTTAGAAGACAAGTAAAATGAGGATTGTAAAATGAGGAAAATGAGGAAAAGTTTTCCAAAATGTGAGAAGGAATTTTTTTGGTGGTAGGCCTGATCAAGTATGGTTTTCATTCTGGTGAGTTATTTTTTTAATTGTTTTAACTGTCTTCATTTCCAAAAGAAACTCCAGCCTTACAGGGTATAGGAATAAAAAGGATCATTATTGTGCCAACTAACTAACTAGCACAGTTGTTGTCTTCACAAATAGTGTACCAAAAGCTCCTAATTATTTTATCTTTTTTTTTTGTTGTTTTTGTTTTTTGTTTTTGTTTTTGGGTCACACCTTGCAGTGCTCAGGGGTTACTCCTGGCTCCATGCTCAGAAATCGCCCTTGGCAGGCACAGGGGACCATATGGGATCCCTTGATTCGAACTGATGACCTTCTGCATGAAAGGCAAACGCCTTACCTCCATGCTATCTCTCCGGCCCCTTTTTTCTTATTTTTTTATTTCTCCTTTGAAGACCATGATTTATAATACCATTGACCTGGTTTTATGCATACAATGTCTCAGTGTTTTTCTTTTTGGTGGAGCCACACCCAGTGGTGCTTAGGGATTTGGGGACCTTGTGAGGTGCATGGATTTAAACTGGGTCATCTGCATGAAAGGTAAATTCCCTATTTGCTGTACTATTGCTTCAGTTCTTGATTTTATTTTTTAATAATTACTTTATATTAGATAATTGATTCTCATGGTATTACAGTTTTCTTTAGAAAGTCTTTCATGGGGGTCGGGCGGTGGCGCTGCAGGTAAGGTGCCTGCCTTACCGTGCTAGCCTTGGACGGACCACGGTTCGATCCCCCGGTTCCCATATGGTCCCCCAGGCCAGGGGCGACTTTTGAGCTCATAGCCAGGAGTAACCCCTGAGCGTCACTGGGTGTGGCCCAAAAACCAAAAAAAAAAAAAAAAAAAGAAAGTCTTTCATGACATAAGCTAACCTGTTTCTACTCTTTTATGTTTTTTCTTCCATATTCCTTCTTCCTTCCTTTCTTCTTCCCCTTTTCCTTCATGCTATGTCTTCTAGCACATGGATCTCTGTAGAATATTTTAAATGTTTTTTGTGAAAAAGAGAACATCAAAATTTTGGGGAAGAGACAAGAGACCTTAATTTTTGGTTTGTGTGCCCAATGGCTTTTCTTTAAAATTTAAAAAAGTGGAGAAGGTGGCACTCACAGCAGTGCTCAAGATCAGTTGCCTGCAAGGCAGAAAGTTTAACTCACTAGACTAGAGCTTACCTCCTCCTGTGGCTTTTATCTATACTGACTAGTTTATCATTTACTGGCTATCATTTGAAGGCTGATGGTCAGCTGAGCCCAGGGGAACAACTGTGTCTTGGAATTAGGTCAGGAGACCTGTGTGTACAAGCCGGAGCATGTCGGAGTGCCTGGGTCCTGCTCTTCTGGCCAGAGGAGCAGGTGGACAGCACTTTGTTGCTTGAGCTCAGTCCCACCCTGGGCACTCCCCCACTTTGATCTCTCCTAATGGCAACCTAGGATCCTAGTCATCACTGCTGAACACAGCTTCTTACCCATGGAAAGAGTGAGTGTAGAGATGATTCATCCATCTTTCGTCATGCTGCTCAAGCAGCTTCCTGGTACGGGGCCTTGGTTTTCTGGGTTTGTATCCCTGTTTCAGAAAGAACTCCAAAGTAGCTTTACTTAAAACTGGTAGTTTATTTAGGGAGAAAATATAAAGAGTTGTGTGCTCTAAGGAAGAATGAAGTGCAGTTTTATTTGAACAAATTTAAGTTTCACAGGTGTTTCAAGTTTTTTGTTTATTTGTTTTGGGTGTGAGGGGTCATACCCAGTGGTGTTCAGAGGTTATTCCTGGCTCTGTACTCATGGATGATTACTCCTGGCATTGCTCAGGGGATTGCATGGGTTGCTGGGAGTCAAACCCAGGTCAAGCACGTGCAAGTAAAATGCCTTACTTGCTGTACTATTTTTCCAGATCCTCAAGGTTTTTTTTTGTTTGTTTGTTTTTGTGTCACACCCGGTAGCGCTCAGGAGTTACTCCTGGCTCTATGCTCAGAAATTGCGCCTGGCAGGATCAGGGGACCATATGGGATGCCGGGATTCGAACCACTGTCCTTCTGCATGCAAGGCAAATGCCTTTCCTCCATAATATCTCTCTGGCCCCAAGGTTTTTTGTTTTTAATCACCTGCTTATATATTCATTTACTAGTTTAGGTAGCATGTTGATATACTATTGACATTTATTATCTTGATGTACAGTTACCACACCAAAATATCTCCACACAGTAACTTAGTATATAATATAGTTTGTTTTTTGTTTCGTTTTTTTGGTCACACTAGCCGGTGCTCAGGAGTTACTCCTGGCTCTGCGCTCAGAAATCGCTCCTGGCAAGCTCAGAGGACCATATGGGATGCCGGGATTCACACTGGGGTCTGTCCTATGTTGGCTGTGTGCAAGGCAAATGCCTTACTGCTCTGGCCCTTAACCTCATATTGTTTATAGTTCTCCTCATCCTCTTTATCCTGGTCACCAAGCTCCCACCCCCATCTAATCTTAGTTTTGAAATCTAGGGTTGTTAGAGTTAGAGAAGCTTGAGATGAATAAAAGAAGAGCAATCTGCCAAATAATTTTAGGACAGTGTTTTGCTTCAACCAATATGTACCTATTAGCGTTGCATGGCTTTTCTGTGGAGGATAGGTGTTTACTGGGGAGACCTGCTCATGGCCCCCTCATCCAGTCATGGGTGCCTTCTTGGCCTAGGCTCTAAGAGCTTTTAGTTCGGAGCACCCATGCCCGAGGGGATATTCAGACTGTTCCAGTGAGAGAGTTAGACGGATAAGAAAGCAAGAAAAGAAAGGACAGGACTGGGAGTTGAGAATCCGAGTTGAGGATCTGGGTGCCCTCCCTGCTAATCCGAGAGATAGAAAACCAATCATTGGTAATGCAATGAGCAATTGGGGTTTTAATTACCTTGGCCAAGGGGTCCGACAGCTTCAGTGGTCCTCAGATTCCGAGTGCCAGTCACATAGTTTTTTTTTATAAGTTTTTGAGATGTTACATCCGTCATTCAATAAATCATTAAGAGACCATGCAACAATTCTGAAACAATAGTTCATTCAATTTTTAACCACAAACATCCTTTCCCATCTCACCTGAATTTTGTGTATGTCAGCTTATTGCCCCTTCAACTATTCTCATGTTTGCTTCAAGGTAACCTAGGACAATACCTAGTTTTAAAAAATGACAAAAGGTAGGGTATTCTTAGCTGCCTAGGTTCTACCCTTTGCTTGGGCTTCCAAGCCTGGGCTGCCCTGGTATGTCCTGTCCATTGCTCTGGCTTTGGGGCTCTAGTTAAATTTTAAATAAATCCTGTGAACAGGAACATGATTCACAGAAGCAGAAGCATGATTAATATATTTCAATTTCATCATTTATAATTTATTTCAACAGAGTCAAGGGCTTATCATCATTTACTACTGTGTCCATTTTGTGTTTTCTTTTTTGGTGAGGGGTACAACCAGCAATGCTGAAGGGTTGCTCCTGGCTTTGAGCTCAGGGATCATTTGGATTGTTGGGGATTGACCTAGGTTGGCTCTGTGCCCTCCCCACTGTACTATTGCTCTGACCCTTCTTGTGTGTTTTTTTTTTTTGTTTGTTTTTTGGTTTTTGGGTCACACCTGGCAGTGCTCAGGGGTTACTCCTGGCTCCATGCTCAGAAATTGCTCCTGGCAGGCACGGGGGACCATATGGAGCACCGGGATTTGAACCGATGACCTTTTGCATGAAAGGCAAATGCCTTACCTCCATGCTATCTCCCGGGCCCCTTCTTGTGTTTTCTTTATGATGGAGATCATCTGGTATCTGACTTCTTCCTCTGACTCATTCCACTTAATATTATAGTCTTTAGTTTTATCCCTATTGCAGTGAATTGCTTGATTTCATCATTAGGCTTCAGATTATTCCATTGTGTATATGTACCACTACTTCTTTATCCATTCTTTGATCATTGAATATTTTTTGTTTGTTTTTGGGTCGCACCTGGCAGCACTGAGGTGTTAATCCTGGCTCTGTGCTCAGAAATTGCTGCTGGCAGGCTTGGGGAACCATATGGGATGACGAGATTTGAACCACCATTTGTCCTGAATCCAGGCAAATACTCTGCCGCTGTGCTATCTCTTAGGCCCCATGATCATTATCCTGGTTATTGTATTAAGTGCAGTGAAGAAGAGTTGTGCAATCTATATTTTTATTATTTTTAATTTTTTATTTAAACACTGTGATTAAAAGGTTGTTCATACTATAGTTTTTTTGTTTGTTTGTTTTTTTGGTTTTTGGTTTTTGGGTCACACCCAATGGTACTTAGTGGTTACTCCTGGTCTGTACTCAGAAATTGCTCCTGGCAGGCACAGGGGACCATATGGGATGCTGGGATTCAAACCACCATTCGTCTTGGATTGGCTACTTGCAAGGCAAACACCCTACTACTGTGCTATCTCTCTGGACCCTCAATCATTTTTTCAAATGATTATTTTTGTGTTTTTGAAGTATATGCGAAGAAGTAACTCACTGGGTCATATGTAAGTTCTATTTCTTCTTTTGTGAGAAAATACTGTACTATGAATACTGTACTAGAGCAGTGGTCCTTAAACTATGACTCGTGGACCACATATTGTATTTGCTCCCGTTTTGTTTCTTCACTTCAAAATAGGATATATGCAGTGTGCATAGGAATTTGTTCATAGTTTTTGTTTTTACTATAGTCTGGCCCTTCAGTCTGAGGGACAGTGACCTGGCCTCCTGTTTAAAAAGTTTGAGAATCACTGGAGGCTGAACCATCTGTGAATGAAGCTTTCGTTTATACCCACATCCATGCCAACACTGATTGTTTTGATTCTCCTTAAAATAAGAAAAATTTAACTGGGGCTGGAGAGATAGCAAAGTGATAGGACGTTTGCCTTGCATGTGGCTGACCTGGGAGAGACCCGGTTTGATTCCCGGCATCCCATAGGGGCCTTCAGCTTGCCAGCGGTGATTTCTGAATACAGAGTCAGGAGTAACCCCTGAGCACTACCAGGTGTGGCCTCCCAAAAACCAATCAATCAATAAAGTTTTTTTTTTTAAAGAAAAATTAGACCGATGTGGGGGGGGGGCATTTGAGTACCACCATATACCTCCTGGTTCTGTGTTCTGGGATTACTTCTGGAAGTGCTTGGGGGATCATATGTAGTGATGGGGATGAAGTTCTGGTCAGCTGTATGGAAGACAAGTCCTTTCTGTACTATCTCTTTGGTCTTTTTGACATATACTGTTCACAAATCCTTTTAGTTGAAGTGCTTAGAGCACTTTCCCACCTTTGTTGTGTTTTCACCCACCTGGCTGTGTTCGATTGCAAATAATATGTGGTAGCAGTAACTGCAGAGAGAGTTGCCAGGATTGCATTCAAAGCATGTAGGACATTGGGGATTTCAACTTATGATCATAGACTTGCAAGACAGGTGCTAAAATCATTGCATTCCTCTGCATCCCAGACTTACTTTGGGGTATTTGTCAGAAGTATTGGTGCTAAATATTTAGTAAGATTTTCCCAGGGATAGCATTTAATGGTTCAAGTTCAATGAGAGAGAGCGAGAGAGAGCAAGTAAGTTAGAAAGAGAAAGAGAGAGATCTAATAAAGTGTGGGGCTGGAGAGATAAGTACAGAGGGTAAGGTGCTTACTTTGAATACAGTTAACCCTGGATCAATCCCTGACACCACATAGGATCCCAGGAGTGATCCCTTAGTGCAGAGCTAAGAGTAAGCCATAAAGGTTTCTGAGTGTAGCCTAAAAAACAAACAAACAGGGGGCCGGGCAGTGGTGCTGGAGGTAAGGTGCCTGCCTTGCCTGCGCTAGCCTAGGATGAACCGCGTTTCGATCCCCCGGTTCCCCATATGGTCCCCCAAGCCAGGAGCGACTTCTGAGCGCATAGCCAGGAGTAACCCCTGAGTGTCACCGGGTGTGACCCAAAAACCAAAAACCAAAAAAAAAAAAAAAAAAAAAACCAAAAAACCAACCAAACAAACAAAGGCATGATAGGAGGTGATGAATGAGAAAGGAAGGACTCAGGAGTTTAGTGGAAAATTTCAGAAAATTCTAGTTGATCCTAGATTATCTGCAAAGCTGCATTTACTTCTCTAGATGGAAGTGTATAAAAAAAAACCCTAGTATCTCTCTCCTAGTCCCTTTTTAATCAAACATTTAATATAAATATCATTTGCATGCAGAGGAAGGATGAAGGCAAGGTATAGTCCCCAGAGCCCTTTTACTCTGTTATAATATCATTTTCTAAGAAACTACAGATGGAAGTGAGTGTTTAAGAAAACAACATGACAATTGCCAGCACTTGGTTTGAATAACTCCTCAGAGGTTTCTCATTTATCAGTTTCTAAAGCTATTTCTGATTATAATTTATGCTTTAAAGCTTTGATAAAGCTCAAAGTAGATATTTGCTCAGATTTTTAAGTTTTTAAAAATTTCCATGTTTTAGTGGTTACTTATTATAGAATACCACTATGAAATAAAATAGAATTTTTTTATAGGTACTAATTCTTCAAATTCCTATGTGCCAGTGTGAAGTTTTAAAGACTGAATTTTTACAGAGGTTATTTTAGACCTTAATAGACATTGGACATTGGATTCTTTTGTTTTTGTTTTTGGGCCACTCCTGGTGACACTCAGGGGTTATTCCTGGCTATGCACTCAGAAATCGTTCCTGGATTGGGGGACCATATGGGACGCCAGGGGATCAAACCGTGATCCGTCCTAGGTCAGCCGCATGGAAGGCAAATGCCATACCACTGTGCCACCACTCCAGCCCCATGACATTGGTTTCTTGCTTATCAACTAGACTCAATTTAGAAAATCATCTCCCCAGAAATGAATTTTCATTATTGATTCAATTTGCCTCAACTAGCCCACCAGGATACACACTAGACAGATCTCTGAGTTTCTCTCACATTTCTGTTCTCTTTTTTTTTTTAAAAGCTGAGCTCAGCTTTATTTATTGATATTTTGGGCCACACCCGGTGGTGCTCAGGGGTTCCTCCTGGCTCTATGCTCAGAAATCACTCCTGGCAGGCTTGGGGTACCATATGGGATTCTGGGGATCAAACCTAGGTCCATCCTGGGTTGTTGTGTACAATGCCCTACTACTATGCTATTGCTCTGACCCCCCATTTCTGTTATCTTGAGCTTCTGGAAGCACCGCCCATTTTAAGATTTTCATCTGGAAACATTAAGTAAACCATAAATTGTCACCTAATTACCCCTTCTTTTCCCATGGCGCTGGGCATTGAACCCAGAGCCTGTAGAATGCCACCTCAAGTGGCCTATCCCAGCCATCTTTTCCCCCAGTCTTTCTCCCTTTCTTCAGTATGTGTATATAGTTCATTTACAATTTGGATGAATCCATACATATTTTTAAGGTCCCTACAGAGAAATTTCTGCACGTCAATGTGTTTAATAAGAGACCATGTGAAATGTTAAGGTTGATTTGGATGTGGAAACTAAGTTTTATGAACTTGTATAGTACAGCCTTCATGATTAAAGATGGCAGTTCTTCAGACAGACCCTTGCCTCTAAGTTCAGGTGGAATGCATTGCAAGGATTCCTTTAGTTTTTTTAGTGGGTGGGGTGGGGGAGCCACACTTGGTGATGTTCAGTGGTTGCTCATGGCTGTACACTCAGGAATTACTACTCACAGTGCTTGGGGAACCATTTGGAATGAGAGGATTGAACCTGAGTTGGCAACATACAAGGCAAATGCCCTATTCATGTACTATAGTGCATCACAATTTCTAAAGCATGAATCTTCATGAATCTTCACATTTTTTGTGGACTGAAAAGTGTTGAATTTATACCCATGACAACATATTTCAAAGGTTTTATGACCTGCTGATTTGGAGGAGTAGTAGTGAATTCTTTTGGAATACTTACATAATATTTGTTGATTTTTCCTATTTTGTATCCTGCCTTCTATAAAGATCCATCTTTTGATGATTTTTCCAAAATGGTAACCAAACTTAGGCATCTTGGGATAAGTAAGAATATTATTCTTAACAGTGTTATTCTGGTATATGGCTATAGAGAGACTTCCTAGAAAACAATTTATCTTTCTTATTAAAGACAATTTGAATGTGAATTAAAGGGTTTTGAGAGTCTTTAGCTTTTAACAGAGTGGGCTAGTGGTCGTATTAAAAATTTAACAGTCATCTTTTTCTCTATTTCATTTAGGTACATGGCTAAGGCTTGGATACCATCTGAACCTTATTGGAATTTTACATTTTTTTCATGGTCAATTCTAGATGGATTTGAGAAATGGCTATCATCAGACTGAACTTGAAAATCATTTTTCAGTGGTTTAAGAAGAGAATTTTTTTGCCTTTGAAGCTCTTATTTTTTGTCTTAACGGTGCTTCTATTTTGTGAATTTTTAATCTATTATGTAGTGATCTTTCAGTGTGATTGGCCAAAGGTGAAAACTCTAATCAATGATGGGGAACAAGAGAGACCAGAACCAGTACTGAAAACCATGTTCTTGGCTGATACCCACTTGCTTGGAGAAATAAGAGGCCACTGGTTGGACAAATTACGAAGGTAGGAGTTAGAAAATTCCTTTTATTATTTTTGCGAAGGGGTTGGGTCACATGGTGGTGTTCAGGGACTACTCCTGGCTCACTAGGAGTAGATTATTATTATGATTATTATTTTTGTGAAGGAGTTGGGTCACATGGTGGTATTCAGGGGCTACTCCTGGCTCACTAGGAGTAGATTATTATTATTTTTGTGAAGGGGTTGAGTCACATGGTGGTGTTCAGGGGCTACTCCTGGCTCACTAGGAGTAGATCTACTAGGAGTAGACTCAAGGATTGCTCCTGGTGATGTTCTAGAAACCAATCACAAGGTGTTGGGATTCAAAACCTGGGGGTAAGAGAAGGAGGCAGGAGGGCAAAGATGGAGAAATGGAGAAGTTGCTATATGGAAGAGATTCACCTATGAAGTGTGCAGGAGGGCAGCCTGTCTCTCTTCTGATGCTGACAATGAATCAGATGTTAACTTTTTAACTTGTCTCCCCTTGCAGTCAGTAGATGGGGATGCATAGTGGGCATGGAGCAAAAACTGAAAAGGCCATTCAGTTCACATAGTTTGTTTTAGTGAACTTCCAACGTTGTCCTCAATACCAGGGGGAAATTTCTCCCACAATTCCTGGTCAACTGGACCTTTGGTTCAATATGAAGGTTCTGTTATGCCAGCGATTAGCTGAGTCATACCTAGTGTTGCTGAGGAGGAAGGAAAAGAAAGGGTCTCCATGGGGCCAGGAAGGTGATGCTAGAGGTAAGGTGTCTGCCTTGCAAGCGCTAGTGTAGGACGGACCGCGGTTCGATCCCCGGTGTCCCATATGGTACCCCCAAGCCAAGAGCGATTTCTGAGCGCATAGCCAGGAGTAACCCCTGAGCACCAAACGGGTGTGGCCCCAAAACAACAACAACAACAACAACAACAACAACAACAACAGGGTCTCCAGTGCTGCATCCAGAGATGTTTGCAGGACTATGTAATGCTGGGGATTGATTGATACACTGTCAATCTCATGCTGTGTAGATGTCTTAATACTAGTGCTATTTCTTTTGCCCCAGCATCTTTTTTGTGTTTGGTTTTAACTTTGATGGTGTTTAGGGGAATATGAGGAGATGGGGATCTAACTCAGTGAACAGCATGTGTTCCAGCCCTTGAGCTGTCTCCCTAGGCTTTTTAGTTCAGCTTTTAAATGCTTAGAGGATAGTCTTCACCCAAGAATCAGACATTCCCAACTTTTCTCTGTTGGTGTCAAGGGAATGGCAAATGGAGCGAGCTTTCCAGACCGCTTTGTGGGTGTTGCAGCCAGAAGTTGTCTTCATTTTGGGGGACATCTTTGATGAGGGGAAGTGGAGTTCTTTTCAGGTAAGATCCTGGATTCTAAATACCTAATTCTGCTCTGAGGCTCCAACACAGGCAGTGCACAGCTTCCACAAAGCAGAATCAGTAAGGTTCGAAGTTTTGCTTAGTTGTCTGTAGTAAAGATGTAGAGTCTTGGAACTGGAGCCATTGCACAATGGGGAGGGCACTTGTCTCACCTGAGGCCAAGTGGGGTTCAAACCCCAGCATCCCATGGGATTCTTCCTGACCCTGCCAGGAATAATTTCTGAATGCAAAGCCAGGAGTATCTCTGGCTGGGACCCCTCCCCTGCCACAGCACCTCTGTTTGTGACCCCTCCCATGCCACAAAAAAGAAAAAGAGGGGGCTGGAGAGATAACATGGAGGTAGGGCATTTGCCTTGCATGCAGAAGGATGGTGGTTTGAATCTTGGCATCTCATCTCCCGAGCCTGCCAGGAGCAATTTCTGAGCGTAGAGCTAGGAGTAACCCCAGAGCGCTGCAGGGTGTGACCCCAAACCCAAAACCCAAATCCGGCCAAAAATAAGAAAAGAAAAAGAGATGTAGGGAATCCCTGGAAGAATGTTAGGGTCTTTTCAAAAATAGTATAGTTAGATTGGCTAATCTCATCTTTGTGTAGGAAATATGTAGATTAGTCAGTTCATCAGTTTGCTGGAATGAATATTTTCACAAACCTCTTGGAAAGTGGAGATTTAGGCAAGAGGGATTCAAAAGTATATTTAACTATTTATTTTTTTATTTAGCCATATTAAATAATTAAAATACTAAGAGATTTGTACAAGTATATTTGTTACTCTTCTCACTTGCTTCTGAGTGAGAGTAAGGATTTGATGGTCCCTCTGTCCTCAGGGGAGGCTAAAGTTCTCTTCATGAAAGTATTTCCACAAACCAGAGGGAAAAAAATCCTTACTATCTCCGAGGTTAAAAAGCTTTGCTTGGGGCCAGAGAGATAGCACTATGGTGAGGCATATGCCTTGCATGCTGTGGACTAAGGAAGGACTAGTTTTGATTCCTGGCATCCCTTTTGATCCTCCAACCTAACCAGAGGCTATTTCTGAGTGCAGAGCCAGGAGTAGCCCTTGAGTGCCTCTAGGTGTGGCCCAGAGACCAATTAATCTATCAATTATTAAATAAATAAAGTTAAAAAAACTTTGCTTATTACATTCCTGGAATGGGGAAAGGGGAGGGGAGGTAGAGGAGAGGAAAGGAGGGAGAGAAAGCAAGCGAGAAAGAGACAGACATACAGGGAGAGAGACAGGGAGAGTGTATGTTAGCAATTCTTGCCATTGATCTAAAATATTAGATCACTAGTGGTTTTTGGAAAGGATTTTTTTTTTTTTTTTTGTGGGGAAGGGCATACTAAAAAATTCACTGGTAGTGCTGGAGCGGTGGTACAAGCAGTAGGGCATTTGCCTTGCATACGCTAACCTAGGATGGACCGCAGTTTGATCCCCCGGCATCCCACAGGGTCCCCAAGCCAGGAGCGGTTTCTGAGTGCACAGCAAGGAGTAACCCCTGAGCGTCACCGGGTGTGGCCCCCAAAAAAGAAAAATCATTGGTGGGACAGAGATATAGCACAGTGGTAGGGTGTTTGCCTTGCATGCAGCCGATTCAATAATTGCGGCATCCCAGATAGTCTCCCAAACCATTGTTTGGGCCATATTTAAACCTTTAGGACAGGTTAAGAGGTTTATTGCCTACCTTACAGTAGATATTTTTAGACTCAATTAAGAATGACACCAATGTAATTCTCAAGCTTTAATATTCTAACAAGTATTAGGGCAAAGGTAAAATGATTGTAGTTTAACTTTCTCCCACATTCCATCTGTTCTCATTCCCACAGTAGTGGCCACAGGAAAATGTTCTCACTGAGGCATGTGTTCATTGTTTTCACTGAAGCATGTGCTCATGTTTGATTGGGTTGAGACACATGAGCAATCGAATTGTCTTTTATGAAGAACCTACTACAGCATGTCCAGACCTGCAGCTGTTATTCAAACTCAACCAGGGATAGTTTTCAAAGGTCTGGAAATGACAAGAGGTGCTTGAATAAAATATTCTTTTTTTTTTTTTTGGTTTTTGGACCACACCCGGCAGTGCTCAGGGGTTACTCCTGGCTGTCTGCTCAGAAATAGCTCCTGGCATGCACGGGGGACCATATGGGACACTGGGATTCGAACCAACCACCTTTGGTCCTGGATCAGCTGCTTGCAAGGCAAACGCAGCTGTGCTATCTCTCCGGGCCCTGAATAAAATATTCTGCTTTTTATCAATAAATATTTTAAGATGGGGGTGGGGAGACCATTGAGTTAAAAATTGTCCTCAATGGGGCTGGAGAGATAGCACAGCGGTAGGATGTTTGCCTTGTAAGCAGCTGATCCTGGTTAGACGGTGGTTCGAATTCCATATGGTCCCCGGAGCCTGCCAGGAGCAATTTCTGGACTCAGAGCCAGGAGAAACCCCTGCCGGGTGTGACCTCAAAACAAAAAAAACAAACAAAACAAAAAATTTGCCCTCAAGTCAAAATAATTAAAATATTTATTGAAATAGACAAAGAAATATAATGAAGGAATTCCAAGTTTTACATTATCATTATGAAATTTTGACTTTTGACCCTTTTATTTTCAAAATATAAGTCGTGTTTTGTGGCAAGAGGAAAGAGAAGGCTCTATGGGTTTAAGTAATTCAAACCAGGACATTTGTTCCTGCAGGCCTGGGAAGATGATGTGAAGCGATTTCAAAAGATGTTCAGACACCCAAGCCAGGTGCAATTGAAAGTGGTCGTTGGCAACCATGACATTGGCTTCCACTATGAGTAAGTAGCTCCCCAAAGCCTCACACCTGAGAGAACCTGGGAACGATCATGATTTTCATTGTTGAGTTTTTTTTTTTTTTTTTGGTTTGCCACACCTGGCAGTGCTCAAGATGTGAAGGAAATGGAAGGAAATCTGGAAATGTGAGGGAAATTGACAGAGATTTACGAACATAAGGACGAACATAAGGGGAGTGAAGGGAAGATGGGGAAGATTTACTGGCATAGAGACCTGGATCACCAGAGTGAAGCATCAGAAGCAAAACAAATTTTGTGAAAACACTTTTTTTTCTTTTTTTTTTCTTTCTGGTTTTTGGGTCACACTCGGCAGTGCTCAGGGGTTACTCCTGGCTCCAAGCTCAGAAATCGCTCCTGGCAGGCTTGGAGAATCATATGGGATGCTGGGATTCAAACCGATGACCTTCTGCATGAAAGGCAAACGCCTTACCTCCATGCTATCTCTCCGGCCCCCAACACTTGGTTTTTCAAAGCCACATCAGTCTTAACTGCAATTTAGCTCATGCAAGTCCACTTGCTTGCTTGCTTCCATACTTGAAACATAAAAAATGGAGTTGACCCTTCATTGGGGCTGAGAGTTGCCAGGACAACCTAAACTCTTGGTAGGCATTACACTCCTTTCTTTTTTTTTTTTTCTTTTCGTTTTTTTTGGGTCACACCCAGCAGTTCTCAGGGGTTACTCCTGACTCCATGCTCAGAAATTGCTCCTGGAAGGCACGGGGTACCATATGGGGCACCGAGATTCGAACCGATGACCTTTTGCATGAAAGGCAAACGCCTTACCTCCATGCTCTCTCCCGGGCCCCTACACTCCTTTCTTTTCCACCCATCTTTATATATATATTTAAGCACCACGATTACAAGCATGCTTGTAGTTGGATTTCAGTCATAAACAGAGATTTATGCCTTCACCAAGGCAAATT